>JBBMOE010000033.1:4158923-4352255 GCA_037975065.1 Chaetodon trifasciatus
GCCCCCGATATACCTAAATTCTGGCATTAAACACTAAACATTAAATTCGACCCAGTTTGTGCCTCATGTCATCACTCAGCATATTTGTCTCAAACACGCCGTCGCCATAGTCACGTGTTACATTAATTGATATTTTTGCTCTCACGCATCTTTGTTGGGCCTTGGTTAATTCTCCCTCATCATTTGCGCCCACACCGTCCAAAACAAACACTCACGTCAAACCGAGGCAGGGCCGCAAATCCTCCGCTCCACAGCGGGATACAAATCCCCGGAGTGGCTCTCACAAGGTCCACGGTTTAAAGCTCCAGGAGCCGCACAGTCCCACCACAGCTGCCCGGGCTGAGTCCCCACACTCCTGTAGCATTTTTCTCTATATGTCGGTTTGTTGAGACGCGGACAAAGAGTGGCACAAGAAGAGAAGACACAAGCTTTTTCCTCCTTTTCTTTTCTTTTTTCATATGCACAGAACTGCTTTTTGTTCCCCACTTTTTTTTTTTTTTTTCATTTAAGGGGGAAGGGGGTGCTCGTTTTGATCACATGATTACAATTCACCTGAGATAAAACAAAGGACGCAAAGAAAGGCGGGTAGAGGGGGGATGAAAGGGGCAGAGAAACAGACAGAGAGATGCACTCATGGTTAGGATTCCCTTATCACAGTCAACATTAATGGATAATGAAAAAAGCGGTGATTTTTGGATCGGGTGCCAGTGTGTCGCATGGCGGGGATACAAGGGGTCATTGTTGAGAAGAACAGCGCTCGTGTTTGTCTCCCCGCCAGTCTCCGCTTTCTGCGTTTCCACCAACACTTGGTTTTAAAGGCGCGCACTGTGGCTCTCAGTTAGAGGCGCTGATGCAATTAGAAAAGTCACACATGGGCATGAAGAGGTGCACTGTCCCCGCCACGCTGCCTTGTTAAGGGCCTCTGAATGTTGTCTACACCTGTGATGTGGCGGTGAATATAAAACCAATTCATACCTTCAGCAGTAGTCAGTAACTTTGACCTAACTGGATGTTCAGTCAAAACAAACGGGCATTTATCTGTTTGTGAGCCACAGCCTTCCCCTCCAAGCCTCCGAGCGTGTTCTCAAATCTCAAATTAAACTGCGTCAGATTCGTCAAATATCATACTCGTGATGAATTGTACACTCCAGCACACACACACTTGATTTCATTTTGTTCTTCATTTTTAGCTTGAACTTCGTTGCTGGATTCGTGCACAGTTTAAATATTAATAGGCCTTATTTGCTGGAGGGAGCCCGCAAAAATGAAATAATTTTGCTCTCTGAAAAGTCGTAGATATCGTTAGTTGGACTCCTTTTCACGTTCACACCAAATGAAGGCCTGTATAACCAGATGTGGCAGTATGACATGTAGCTCACCATAAAGCAACAACACATCCCCCATGTAAACGCTTCAGAACTTGTACAAAATGAAAATCTTGTGTAAATCCTTGCGTAAAATTCCGTGCGCAAAATTACGCACGCTCGCTTCTGACTGTAATCAACTTAAATTCCTTTGAATTCCTTTGAGAGTAACTAAACCTATTCCTCTGTTTTTTTGTTTTTGTTTTTTGTTTGTTTTTTGTTTTGTTTTGTTTTGTTTTTTGAAACCTCTGGACTTTGATGAGAGAGAGAGAGAGAGAGAGAGAGAGAGAGAGAGAGAGAGAGAGAGAGAGCTGTTACTTCAACCAATCAGAGATCTCCGAGCCTTCGTCTGTGCCGTTTTGCTGCTCCTTTAAGACTTGTCCCCCCCAGTATATTTTTATTTTTTTCTCTCAGCCTCATACAAGGAGCTCTTTAAGCCCCGGTACCGACACACAGAGCAGGCATTCATACTCGGGCAGCGCGAGCGAGGGGGCTGGGGAGCGAGCGTCACTTTGGAAACTCGGGAACTCACGGATTCTCGTGCTAAACCGGCGACCTCCTTTTCTCATTACTGAAGTAAGGCGCTCAGCATTTCCAACTCTTTCCTCTCTGCTGCTGGTGGCTGCTCTGACTGCGATTTGATTACTTCTTCTCGTCGGCCGACTCGATTTAGATGATGTGATCTCAGCTCTGATAATCGTTAACGTTGCATGATGATTATTAACGCCTCTTTCAGGATCTAATTTTTTTTTTCGTTCTGAAACTTTAATAGTGTAACATTTGGGGCATTTCAAATGCATGTGTGAGAACAGTGCTGTAACACAATTTATTTTCAGCACAAAAACATCCTAAGAGCTATTTCTGACTCCTTTTAGCAAGGATGATGATGATGATGACGATGATGGTGATGAACATAACCTCTGTCATGGTGAATCTTTCAATGATACCGCCGTTATTGTATCAGTGCAGCAAGTGCTCCTGTTTTAAACTGATTTTTACTGATCGTTGATCATCATTTGTTTGAACTTTCTCGACACAGAATTGAACGTTCAATCTGTCTCTGAGGAGACACTGAGCCTTTTTCATAGTAAGAAAAGAAAGATGCTCAAACAGTTTATAAGGAAAAGAGACGTTTTTAGAAGTCGAAACAGCTTAACGCACAATCTTGGCAACGTAGCCCCCTCGACATCTGTTTTATGTGTGTGTAGATGGAAAAGAGGAGTTTCTAAACAATTAATTTGTATACATTCCATCGTTAGATTACAGTGCTCTTGGTTTAAATACATCTTGCGTTGGTTTGTCCTATATTTACTGTTGTTTTGGAACTGGGTGGACTAGATGACACCGTAAATAAGAGCTATTGTAAAACCAACTGGGAAAAAAAAAGTTTCCAAACAAGCAAATTAAGGCCAATTTACTGACAAGTCAAGCGGTGATAATGAGTTCACACAGCCGAGCACATTTGCTCAGTAATGTAAATTAATAAGAAGCGTGATTTGAGGCCTGTGTCAAAAACAATTAATATATAATGGACTATATTATTAGACAATAAATCAAATACATTGGTCGCTGCAGGGCTGATGCCCAGTGCATAGATGACTTACGTGACGCTTGTTTGTTCCTAATTTGAGGCGCTATCTGTTTAAGAAATAAAATGCTTTGCGATTAATGTTGTCAGTGACCAAAGGAAATGATCACCACCCAGTCAAGTGATTCTCGATCATCGCTCTTTCCTTTATTTTATTGGAGTAACAAGAGTGCGTCCTCCAAACTGGCAACACGTGCGCAATGAGGCGTTTGGAGCCTTAGGCGCGGTGTTTACGCACGGTGTCTCTGCAGCGGGGACGCTTTGGAGACGTGTCTGTGAGGTGGCCTGTCGGACCAGGTGGCAGGCGAATATCATTATTAATTCGCCTCGAACAGATGGTAAAGCTTTTACATGACCCTCTGCTGGAAATTGAGACGATTCCTGGCATCTACTATGACATTAATTAAAAGCTGGTTTTCAGAACACGTCCAACTTTGATCAAGAGCCACACGACATAGTCTGTAATTTAAGTGCAGTCAGCCAACAGAGCCAAATACCATTTTAAACATTATCTATTAGTTAAAAAACATTCTGTAGGTTAGTAAAAGAACAGTCGATGACCAGCAGAGGTACCCCGAAATTAGCGGTCTGACTAGAGGTTAATATGCTTAAATTGTATCAGAAAGGCATTTATACACTTACACAGATTTTCAAGTATCTACAACCAAGTCCAGCTGCCTTAGAGTCAACCCGTCTTGGATAACCATGGCAGGATGGCAGACGGCACTTATACATGCTCAGTGTACGCGTCTTAAGAATAAAATATAAAGGCAAGGTAACCTGAGTGTTAAGTGGGTATATTCCCTGCCTTGACAAGCTACTTCATAATGTCACATAAGCGACATCAGTAATTATCCTGCAATATGATATCGAGGCAGTACACAAACCAGCGGGCTGTGGGTCGCTGGTTCACAGGAAGTTCGCTGATTTAGGACGTGAAGTTCGAGGCAGGGTGTTGATTTAATGGACAAAACAAGGAGACATTTTGCTCCCGCCGATAGACCTGGCACTGTTCAACAAACAGACTGTGTCCAATGCACACACGCGTACTGACACGCACGCACACGGGGTTTATATTTCCAGCGCCTGGCCATGTTTATCCAAGAAGTGCAGAGTATAAATCCAAGGTCTGTGCTGCTGCGGCCTCATATCATTCCAACACTTTCTCTCAGGGGAGCTTGGAATAACTGCAAAACCTTAAACAGTAGCTTGTTTGGGAGGGGGTGGGGGGATTGGGGGCGTCCTGCGCTATACAGGAGCTTAACAGAGGTCCACACACACACACACACACACACACACACACACACACACACACACACACACACACACACATATATATATATAGTTATTTTCATTGAGCCTGCTACTGGGCATGCAGATCCATTTTCAGGATAAACGACAACAATAATTAATAATAATTCCACTTTGAATCTTGAGGATATTATGGCAAATCTTAGCCTTTCTGATAACGTTCAGTTCCATAAGGTCATTATATATTGAATGGACCCCAGGTGCACCAATGAGACTATTTTAGCTCATATTTGTCTCTCAGACTTTGATGAATGTGAATTTAGTATTCCCTTCCATGAAAATGTCTCCAATATTGAATACATTTAGCCTAAAGGAATCACTTGAGGTACGCTTTATACTGCTGATTGTGAGGTGGAAGCAATATGGGGAGAGGGCCCACAAGGGGACGGTTTCATTGAGAAAAATTGGGGTGGGGCAATCCTTTCAGGCTGTGTTTAAGGTTTTATTACTGTGACAACAGAAAGAAATTATGTAATGTCAAACGCAAATTTCCCTCACAGAGAGCTCTTGACTTGGCCTAACTAACCAGAGTACAGCACCTCCTCTGTGTGGATACAGACAATAGGCCGACAGGTGTTGGTGAAGTTCTCATGAAGTAAGCACGGACTGACATTCTACCTCTGGTCTGTTGAAGTGACTCATCTCTCTGCTGTTTCAGGTCCTTGCAGTTTGATTTCAATCGTGGGACAAACGGAGGAGAGAGTGAAGGGGAAGTCAGGAGGGAAGTGAGACCGGGAGAGTTTGGCGCAGACAGTTGTGCGTTAGCAGGTAAACTGGGGTCCAAGGTGCGCACTGAGCCGCCTATGATACCAACAACGCGGATGGAAAGAACTTTAATGTGGAACCCTCACAGAGTTTTGCAACGGAGGCTCAGAGTAGAGACAGACTGGCAGTTTATATTATAACTTAGAGGTGGCCAGAGATCAGACAGCAGTCACCCGCAAACCGTGCGTCACTGTAGGGACAGACAACAACAAGGACCCGACAGGTAGAGCTAAGCATTTTAGGAACAGGCCTTTTATCACCTGCGCACCTGGAGGCTTGTGTGTGTAGAGAGATGTCCAGAGAGGAGCAGAGCTTGTCGGAGGTTGAGCTCAGTCCCGGGATGTCGGACGACAGTCGCTCCCTGTCACCGAGTCATTCCTCCGGTGCGACTGGCGGGGGGGACTCGCCTCTACACCGGCAGCAGCAGGCGCAGCTGGTGGGTCTGGACGACTCCACGGCGGGCTGCTCCTCCATCAAATCCGACGACGAGGACGAACGCTTCCCCGCGGAAATCCGCGACGCGGTAAGCCAGGTGCTCAACTGCTACGACTGGACCCTAGTGCCAATGCCGGTGCGCGTGAACTCCGGAAGCAAGAACAAGCCGCACGTGAAGAGGCCCATGAACGCCTTCATGGTGTGGGCGCAGGCGGCGCGGAGGAAACTGGCCGACCAACACCCGCACCTGCACAACGCGGAGCTCAGCAAGACCCTGGGGAAGCTCTGGAGGTGAGGAGGCCACTTCATGTGGATAGTTCAGGGCTGAAAGTCAAGCCACTGTCATGTGCTGACTGTGCTCACACTCGCAGAGGCCTGCAGCGGGGATGTTGACAGATTAGTACGGAGGCAGTTTGGGAGATACCAAAAAAATAAGTAAAGGAAGCAACCATCTACTGCACTTAATTATAACAAAGCAGCATACTACATACAAATTTCAAGGATGAATCTTAAGCTTTCAATAACCACATTTGCACAAACATCACTACAAAATAAAAGGGCCAGAGTTTATTGTTAGGGTTCAGGACAGGACAGGAGCAGAACGTTTCAAGAATAAAGGCAAATGGGTAGTAGTTTCCCTATAATATACATTACAAAAAAAAAAATAAATAAAAAAATAAAAAAATCTTAGTTTTCTGTGGTCTGACTTGCAAAACAGTATCACTCAAACCCAGTCAGCTGATGTTTTTGCATCCTGTGCTCAAATTCCCCATAATTCCTTCTTCATTGTCCTTTGTTTTCTGAATCATCACTCCTCCATGGATTTTACTTCAGGCAAGAAACATGGGTGGTGTAGGATGTTGTGAACTTGTAGATGGATTTTGAAGATAGAAATGTTCAAGCACACTGCTTTATTTTGTTTTGTCCAGGGTCTTTTTAGTTTTGCCTGATATTCTGATAATTATGTAACTCACGCCTGCCTTTTTCAGACCACTTGGTTTAACTTGGTTTTCATTTTCTTATGAACAAGAACATATTTGTGACCTTGTTCGTGAGAAAATGTGACACTGTTCTCTCATGCAACTTGATGTGTGGCACAATGCTTTCTACAAAATATATAGTTGCTGTGAATGTGTACTGCCACAAATGTGATGTGTTTTAAGAGGCATGACTGCCCCAGACCTCTGCCACATTGTCTTAATGTCCACGTATAGACACAGCTCGCCAGTTAAGAAGCATTTGTATGTAGTTACTGTGAGTCTGCCATGGTCACATGTTCCTGAATCCAGGCAAATTTAAAACACTGTTTAATTACTGGCCGTGCAGCTGGAGGAAATGGCTCCCGAGGGCATCAGAGGGCATTTTCACAACCTTTCAGCTCAAATTTAAACCTTCATCCTACAAATGTAAAAGTATTGTGCGATTATTTAGTTTATTTTGGTTATTTAAATATTAATTTCCAATTTTATATTGCCCCCGCTCCTCTTACTCAATACATCTGTTTGTGTACAGTATGTAAATTGTGGTTGAAGATTACTAATATTCCCGGGTCAGCCACAGTAAAGTGAATTTTTGTGGTTAGCCTCCTAAAAACCTTCTGCTCTGTTAGATAGCTAGCTGTCAACATTGCTGCCTGTTGAGCACAGAACCTCTGCTGTTCCTTAAGTTCAAAGTTTTATCAGACCATCCACCCAGTTTCTATTTTCTCACACAGAACACTCACTACTTGTTGACAAGAAGGTCAGAAAGGTTAAATTTATTAACCTTGTGGGGAGTGAACATGAATTAGATCAAGACTTGACCTTGGTACAGGCATGATTGGTTAATTGGCCCAGAAACACGATGAGCAGAGAGGCTGAGGAAGGTCAGGGGTTTCTCATGCCATTGCCGCCCGCAGTAGTAATAAGGAGCTCAGTTTCTTGTTTGCAGACAGGATGCATCTTTGGCCTTTATTACTTCATTACTGTCCAGCAGGCATGACGTTAGATGCAGCTGCACAGATGTAGTGAATAAAGCATAAATGCACTGAAAATGGAACAAACTTATTCCTGGAAAGTATGTTGCAAAGCATTTCTGTGAGATAATTCTGACCCATATGCGGTGCGCTGATATTCTTTTATGCACATTAATCAAGATTCTTGACTTCTTGACTCCAGAATATTAAGCCTTCATACATTTTCTGAATGTACATTTAGCCTTCATGTATCACATGCTCTAAAAGTTCTCAGATGACTACCAACATTTTGCCACACTTTTTGCATCATCATGTATCATGCATCACGTAACAAGAGCCAAAAACTAGCAGTGTGGCCAAATTCTGATTGAGTGCTGAGACTTTTCTTCTGTTCTTCATACCTTAAACAAACCTATCTACCTTCTTTTTGTCCAAGGCTTCTTAATGAGAATGACAAGCGACCCTTTATTGAGGAGGCAGAGAGGCTGAGGAAACAGCATAAGAAGGACTATCCCGACTACAAATACCAGCCACGCCGTCGCAAGAATGGAAAGCCTGGCTCCGGGTCAGGAAGTGAGGCAGACGGCCATTCGGAGGGTGAGGTCACCCACAGCCAATCCCACTACAAGGGCCTGCACCTGGAAGTGGTCCACAGTGGGGGAGCTCAGACCCCTCTGGCAGAGGGGCATCACCCTCATGCTGCAGGTGGGCTGCCTGCTCCCTACCACTACCCCACTGTCCTAGACCATGTTACATTAGTCTGGATAGAACTGGAGAGTGTGGCACACTGAGACAACTGCTTCAATCTGCCAAGAAAACTACAGTAACTATATCTTGTCTTGTGTCTCCACAGGTCAGAGTCACAGTCCTCCCACACCTCCCACCACCCCCAAGACCGAGCCTCAGTCTGGTAAGGCAGGGGATGGGAAACGGGAAGGTGCTGGGAATGGGGTCTCCCGTGGCACAATGGGAGCAGAGGGAAGCTCAGGTGCTCCGGGATCTGGGAAACCTCACATTGACTTTGGTAATGTGGACATTGGTGAGATGAGCCACGAGGTGATGGTCAACATGGAACCTTTTGATGTTAATGAGTTTGACCAGTACCTCCCCCCCAATGGGCACCCGGGGGTTGGGCAGAGTGCTGGTGCAGTAGCAGCTGCAACATCCTCTCCAGCCTCTCCGTACACTTACGGCATCTCCTCAGCTCTGGCAGCAGCCAGTGGACACTCAGCAGCCTGGCTCTCCAAGCAGCAGCAGCCACAGCAACATCATGGCTCCCCCCTGGGCTCAGATCCCTCCAAGGCCCAGATCAAGAGTGAGGCTGGAGGTGCTGGGGGTCACTTTGCAGAGGCAGCCTCAGCCGGTTCCCATGTCACCTACACGCCCCTCAGCCTTCCTCACTACAGTTCTGCCTTCCCCTCACTGGCCTCCAGGGCTCAGTTTGCTGAATATGCTGACCACCAGACCTCAGGGTCATACTATGCCCACTCCAGCCAGACCTCGGGGTTGTACTCAGCCTTCTCTTACATGGGGCCCTCTCAGAGGCCCCTCTACACTGCCATCACTGACCCAGCCAACGTACCGCAGTCTCACAGCCCCACACACTGGGAACAGCCCGTCTACACAACACTGTCGCGGCCATGACAGATAACAAGAACAGAGGGCACTGGTGCAGGTTCAGCCCCCATGTCAGACCCAAGGAGCAGCAGCAACAACAGCAGTGTTGGTGGTAACAATGGTGAAAGTGGTCTAGGCCAGGGGGAGTGGGCAGGCACTGGGGGAGTCGGCTGGGGAGGCAGGAGGGGACACACCCCATCCTGCTCTCGCCCAGAGGCAGAAATGCTGTCACAGCTCAAGGATGAGCTTGGAGCGTGGTGCTTTTGAGGCGTGGTTGATTATTTGGAGCACACAGTGTAGTAGTGTAGTAGTGTAGTAGCGCAGACGAAAAACACCCACCCACCACCACCACCACAGAGTTCCAGGTTACATTTACAGCTGCAAAGCAGTGTTCGTAAGTGGTAAAGGATCATGTCCCTGTCAGTTTGGTGACCCCACGTGTATCAGAGGAGGCACCCTGTAGTCTACACCCCTCTCCCACAAGCCACAAGGGGTCAGTGGCAACAGGGACCGTGGTGCACAGTGAGAATTAGGAAGACCTTTACATATAGACAAGGGTGTGACTGAGAGGTAGCCAAATTGATTCTATATGAAATGTTTTTTCGAACCAGAAGTATGGAGTGCCACTGCTCTTGGCTGTGGCACATTCACTTCTCAGGCAAGACTGACCTTTTATCAAACAGAAGTCAGTTTTGTATTGCTTTTGAAAATCAACACAAGTACTGATAACTTTCTGTTGGTTTCTGAGGCACACTCGTGCCTAATGAATTCAAATCATTACACTGTGTTCACTTAAAATGCCTTTTGTACACACACTGAACATGTGTGCAGGATAAATGCCATAAAACCATGTTGAGGATTTGTCGAGTGAAATGTATTTTTAGTAAAAAAAAAACAATTGTCGTGATGACCGGCTGTTATCAGGATTGTTTATATTATGTACTTGAAATGACAAATGTACACGTGTATATTGATACATACAGATTTGAGATATTTGTGAAACGACCAAAGTTTTGAGACCAAAACTTGTAAAGAAGAAACAGATTGTACAGATGTTTCTCCCAACGTGACACTCAGAACTACCTTACATTTTGTCACTAATTAGCTGTCAACACTTTTCCAATGTGACTGATTGCAAATTGTTTAAAATTGTATTGTGTCAAGAGCTACTTCTGTCTTTTTCACAATGGCACTGATGAGTGTGCTGATTTTCAGTTGTATTTGATGTAGTCACAAAGAACATTCATGATAAAAGACATATTTATACTTGGATAGTCAATTTTCATGGTCGCAGTTTATCATAAATCAATGATAGAAGCTTTTTCATTGTTTAAACAATTGACTGTGTTAACATGGTCCTTTGCTTTTTGCCATTATTATCTCCACTGAAAGTCTGCACTACTGCCTTTTCTTTTCCTTAATGTGTCATTCAAAGTGTGTACATAGAACAGTATTCAATGTCAAATGTCAAATCTTTTGATTGTAGTTGTGTAACTTTTAAGAAAAAGTTCTGGGATAGTTTCCGTGTGGAAAATGTCAATACTGAGAAACAGCTGCCAGAGATTGAGCATGGAAAGTTTTAACACAGCCTAATATTAAGTTTAAAATGTGCCTTGTCCTTACTAACTGCAACTCACACACGAAACAGAGAAGCAACGAGCTGTATTTTATGTTAAATCATGTTTCTTTCCAGAGTTTTTGACTGTTAGTTAATCTGTTTTTCTAATCTCTCATCTCTCTTTGGTCTTTATGGTTTACTGTGTCACTTCTGTGCCTCATCTCCTGAACATAACTGTATTTTAACTAAGTTACTCTGCCACTTGGTAAGTGAGAAAAAAAATGTATTTGCTTTGTTTTCAGGTATATCAGTTAAACACTCTTTATCACGACTGGACACAGATCCAATCCATATGCATGTAGCACTGCTTGTTTTGATTTTTGGTCCACCGAAGCTTAAAGCCCATTTTTATCTGACCATTTACCTCCATCATAAGCATCAGAGGTTATTTTACTTCCTTGTTGCCATGTGTGAAATATCTGTAATGTTGCTGTGAATTTGCCATTTTTTATTTATATTTGCTTTGTTTGTGTGCGCTGTCATTGGTTTCTCTCCATTATGAAAAAACCTTTTGACTGTTCCTGCCATATTTCATATTTTCCATTCGTGTGTAACGGTTGCCAGCACAACACAGCAGCACAGCTTCTAACAGCAAGAGCAAAAGCCTAAACATGTGATGATGACTAATGATCTTCTACTCTCACTTGAAATAAAGCCCTATTACAAGTCCGCCTCTTGAAACAATTCTGCAATGGAACGAATAATGCAAATAATAAATAATCACGTATCAGATTGTCACCAGGATCAGAAAAATGTTGCTATTGTTGTGACGTTGACAAAAACTCAGCAACAAAAGCACATCTTCATGGCTTCATCCAGTGACTCAATCAGTGCACACATTTGCAGCATAATCTGTTCAGCTAATGGATAATTCACTTTAGCTGGCTGCAGCAATCGACAACCAACCATTAGCAGAGGTAAGCTGAACATGAGTGATGAGGCCCTGCAGGCGCAGGCAGTGTATGAGACTGTGGGGAGGATGTGTTAGAGCAGTAGCAGAAGTGTCATCAGATCCACATTCATGTACTGTACTTTGTGGCTGATTACTGCAACTGAAAGTTTCCTTCAGCTTGAACTAATCCAGCCCCAGAGGGGGTACGATTGGTTATGCATGCCTCTATGTATATTTCAAGTTTGTCATAGTGTGCATGTGTGTGTGTGTGTGTGTGTGTGTGTGTGTGTGTGTGTGTGTGTGTTTCTCTGTGTGTTGTGGGTTAAGCCGGACTCCTAATTCCCTCTCTTTAATCGGCTGTGTGATACTTTTGAAAGACAAAGAGGGCCATTGAAGGGGAGCTCAGGGAGGAGGGAAACAGGGCAATGAGGGAGCCTTACCCATAACTGCCTGGCCTGTAGCTTCACCGGGATACAAAGGGACTCTCATACTCTCTCTGCACATAGACCCTGCCACCCCACTACCAACCCTCCTCCTCTCAGCCCCCACATTCACCATATCCACTGAAAAAAAAAACTCAGGTTGGAGCTGTAATGGGATTAAAACATTCCAAACGTGAAAAGAGTCACCCACAGGGAAGACCTAGGTAGAGTTATTTATCTGCTTAAATTAATTCTGAGCAACAAACTGTCAAAGCAGATGTCAGCCAGAAGCAGCAGACCCAGGAACAGGTAGGGGTGGCATGTGCAGCTGATACCCAGACAGTCGATGAAGCCATCATCTCATCCTGCCACCCAAAGGTGCAGAGCAAGAGTGGATCAAGAGCGTTGTTTGTTAGGTGGAAGGGTGGTGTTTGTTTCTCCCAGACATGCTGATACAATGAAGGTTTGATAAAACTCCAGAACACTCATCTGATCTCATCCTGTTACACAGTATAGACTCTGATTCACCTCAATGAGAGACCAAGCAATCATGGAGGGTCAGTGGAACTGGGATAAAAGTTTCGCTGTGAAAGCACAAAACCATGAAAACATGAATTTTGCTGAAGGAGAAAGGGTTTGAAATGCAGCCTGGTTGGTACATTTATCAAAGAGACAATCAGACGGCTCTGGTCTCAGATGCAAAGCAGAATAGCTACAAAACTGGAATCAAGTAGCATGACTTGTTAGAGACAATCTGCAAAATAAAATCTGAAGAATTAAAGTACGACACTATCTTAATTAACATATGCCATCATCCTTTGATCCAATAATCCAATCAACAAATCCAGTCAACAAATGAAGGATATACTATTTAGTCCAGGTGCCATGTGACCAAAGGCTTAATGAGGAACGGTCTGAAATAACAGGTAAAAGCATAAAGTAATGAGCAAAAGAAGAAGTCATAAGATATTAATCATATCCTCAGCTGGATTGAGGACGACCTGACGGTGGCCTCCCTGTGGTTGGTGCTGCTGAGTGTCACATGGGCTGCACCATCGCCCCATGAAAGGAGTGCAACCCTGAGGCGTTGTCTCCTCCAGTCAAAAGACTCACAGATGAAAGCAGTTGTTCAGAAATGAATAACATGACTGTGGTAACGCATAGTTATGGATACCAGCACAAGCTAGCATCTCCCTGATGACGGGGGACAGGGGAAAACACGCTACTTCATCCCTTCGTATCTTGGCTGTTTTATTATCCAACTGCACTTTTATCAAGTGGGGTGTCTTTGTCATATACATAAAGTACATATATACACTCATTAATTGAACAGATAGAATCCACCAATGCGTCTACCAGAGGCTGGAGTATCATCATACAGCTTCATCCACAACAGAGCTGTTAATCCTCTCATTCTCACAAACTTTCAGCCCCCCTGATCTTCCAGCATGCACTGGCCCTCTTTCTGCCAAGGCAACAACTCATTTTCACGAAACAATACACTGACTGTTTGGCTGCTTTGCCTATGTGTTTGTCTGGGGGAAGAGGTAGGGGGCACTGAGACTGTCATGACAGTTACGACACTTCTCCACCTCTCATCTTTAAGAAAGCTCCTGGAACAATAAGTCAGGGGAGAAGATAGGGTGGGAAACATCATGCAACCATTTCTGAGGCAGTGCGGATTGATTTTAGGACATCCTCCCTTGCTCATGAAGCAGAAATCAGCCATTCATTTTTTTAAAGAAACCTCACCATTGAAAACAAATGGTGATTTCCAAGCACAAACTGCTGCCTGATATTCAACATGATAAGGAGTTAGTTGTGTAGCTGTCTGTGTATTTCAGTTTCAGCTGTCTATAGCTGAACTGCGCGATCTTCAGATGTGAAGTTATTTCATGTGGTGGTCTACTAATTATAATAACTTTTGAAATCTGTAAGGTATGTAGTCAATACTACTAAATCTACAGCTGAAACAAACTCTCTGGTAGCTAATACTCAACACTGAGCTTTACCAAGTTGGTGTTAATCACAGGTGGTTGCATTGTGTTGCAGGAAATTTGCTATTTTTCCTTGTTTGAAGAATTGCTTATTTACTTCATGGCTGAAATATGATTTAGCAATATGACACACTGTAGGTTCAGGGAAACTAAATAATACTCTTGCAGTTCCTTCACTTTACCTAGACTTCCCACTTATTGAGGTGTAAGTTGCCTATTGCATAACTATATAACTATAGTTATATCTTGGTGACAGGGATATCAACCCATAGCACAACTTCAAACTCATTGCATCTCTAATGGTTCACAGTTATTATGACTGTTACGAATGAGCCATGGTCCTTTTATACAAAAGAGTTTATTAATAACAATAAAACAGTTTTTTCACACTAATCACCTCTCCTTCAAAAACAATAAATGGAATCATTACAATACAGGATTATTTTGTAAAACAAAGTAAAAGTTTGACTTAAGTTACATTTCCCCCTTGTGGCTCTAAGTTGAAATGCAGCTGTAAAAATAAACAGTTCTGCAGATTCTAACATGAGTCGTGTGTTCATATTTCACCAACTCACAGAGTCATCTGATGTGGTGGATGTTTTTGGATCAATCGAGGCATGAACAGGTGGGTGATAACTGCATCTGAGTCAGGACTTTTCTGGGTTTGTAGAGCTGACTGACCTGAGACGATGGTGGGGGGGTGAACCAGCATATATTGTTTTGCCAGTGCTGACTGGATAAATTGTTTAATCGGTTATGATGAGTTCATCACAGCCCCAGTCCTCATAACTCCCATCAGGAAGGTACCTGCGGATGATGATGGGGATCTTTCTGCTCCTGTCGCAGGAAACAAACAAAATTCAAGGTGAGACACTGGGAAGTACAGAGACACTCCAGATTACAGAATACTGACCATCTCTTCAAATAACGACAAAAAGAAACTAAAAATGCAGTCATGGTATGATTATATAAAGCACTACTGCTCATACAAACTGTGCAATCATCACTTACTTAAGCTCTTTCATAGCTATTTGCAAGGGGTCCGTTTCTCCCTCCAGCTCTACCATGACTGGAGCGCACATCCTGTTGGAGACAAGTCAGCAGATAGCAGACAAGGTGAACTACCTTGGCAACCCACAAAATACAAGCAGAGGAATGAGTCTCTGTCCTCACTCTCAGCGCTTCCACCTCCATCATACATGGCCATAACAGAGTGAACATGGCAGGCAAGAGCATGTAGACAAGAATCAATGGTCAGAGGCCAGATCTGAACCCAGGACACAGTTTGTAGATCAACACATATGAAGACACTCACGCTATCTGGAGAGCTCGTGTCCCAAGCACCCTGGCCCTCTCGTATTTAGTCATGTATGGTGTTGTGATCCTCTTCTGGTTTGCCTGCTGCCCCTCTCCTGCGGGCAGGATCTGCACATTTTCCTGATCCTCCTGATCACAAGAACCAAAACATAAAACAAAACAAAAAACAGGTTTGGACTAGATAAGACTAATAAAGATGGCTTTGTAAGTTATATAGAAGCTAACTGTTTCATCCAATTAGAAAAGCCAATTATCAAATAATTAAACGGTTAACTTACATCTTCAACGTTTTCTAGGTCATCTAATCCCTCATCCTCCTCGGCATCGTCAAAATCTCCGTCGTCGAAGCTACAAAGTTGACATCCAGACAGTCATCACAGAAAACGGAACCAGAATAAATTTGTAATGGACAGTTGAGCTAGAGCTAACTGGCTAAACGTTAGCTAACGAGTTAGCTATAACGTTCACGTTAGCCCACGTTGTTATGACGTTTTAGTAAATAACGCCACTTAATGTAACGTGTTAAAAGCTGTGTACTTACTTATCTTCGTTGTCGGACATGTTTTATTTTGAAGCTTGTACGTGCGAACCCTTGGTATTGGTAGAATTTTCAGAGACACTTATTATTGTCAATACGAGCCCACATGAACGTTCAAAACTTCCCACTTCCGGTGGATTGGTGCGTCGGGAAATGTTCCGGATGTTCAAGGTGACAGTCAGTTTTTCCTTTCCGCTTGGACTGCACAAAGTGTAGAACGTTAAAACCAGTATTCTTTGGTCTAACGTAATAAAATAAAAAAACCGTGACATGGTCTGAATGTTACCTGTCAGTTTATTGTTGAGTCATGTTAGTGCATGCATTGTAGTTAATTTGAGTTGAACAAAATAGTAACACACTCACTTATGTTGTTTAATGTGCTGATTTTTTTTTAAGTCATCAGGAATGTGTAGGTAATTCCTCCATAACTTTAAAATGTTTTGTAATAACACAGCCAAGTGTCAGTCCATAAATTCCTCAACTTTGACCCCCAAGTATCATCATTTCAAAAATGCTGCAGTACTTTTGTATTGAACAAACTCTGACAAAAAGTTGGGACTGGAGACTACAGCCAGAATGAAATTATCGCACCACTTTTTTTTTTTTTTTTTTTTTTTTTTAGCTCTTCAAGGATTTCCAAGTTCTGCTCTCCAGTGTTTATCATAACATTTGAGCAAAAATAATCAAAGTCATACTGATAATGGAAATAACTTCTACACAGTGTGAATGTTCATTTGTTTTCAGTGAATTTACACTGATAGCAGATCACTAGCATTTCAAGAACAGTTGTTTAATCATAAAGCATACAATTCTTCTCCACAGACAAGGAATAAAACTTTGCCAAATAAATATTTATTGCATACTTCAACTAATACAAGTATGCAATAAAATAAAAACAAAAACATAAATATTGATTACATGTGAGAGATGAAGCAGGTAATGAAACACAGGAGAGAAAAAGTATTAACAACACTGAATCATTTTGTCTTTGCTACTGAGCTGTTCTTCAACAAAGTAATGAACCATTCCATGTTATGATCTTCTTCCACTTTTCAACACACAACACTTTGGACATCCTTATCATCTGAAAGCATAAATGAGTTTGCTGTCTATGAGAATTCTGCAGCTGAGCTAGTACTTCAGCTCTTTTTGTCCATAGGGTTTTTGGTGCTCTCTGCTTTCTGGTGCAGCATCTTAAACATTTTGGTGGGCTTGAACTTTCCTTTTGACTTCTTTAGTTCTTGTAGTCCTTCCTTCTGGAACTCTGAGGAGAGATATCGCAGTAAGACATGGTTACCATTTTCAAGAGAGCGAGCATTTTATAGAGCATTCATGAGTGTCAGAGAATCCGAGGCTGAACTTGCTCAGCCCTCTTCAGAAGCAGAGAGGAGAGTAAGACATGGACAGGAGAAGACACACAACAGTGTGACAAAAGGCCGGGATATAAAAAGTAATTTTCTCACCTTTGTTCTTCATCATAGCTTCCATAAGCATGTCTTCTTCTCTTTCCCTAATCAGTAAAACACAGCTGCATTTATACATTTCAAAGCAAAAGAAAAAAAAAAAGAATGTGAAAACACCACGTCTTGTTTCATGTCCCCGTGCACCTCTGCCTGTCCTGATCCAAGCTGCTGACGACCTGGTTCCTCTGCTCAATGATGGCGACCAGCTCGTCCGTCAGCTTCCGCTCTTGACCTCGATCCTCCTGACTCCAGTCACTCTCTGAATGTGAAGACAGTGTGCAAGATTGAACAAAACACAATACTGCGCATCACTCCTTCACACTGCATCACCACATTCAGGAAACTGCAACCAGTGAGGTTTCTGATTTCTTATTTGTTATTATCTTATGCAAAAACTCACAGAACTGTTTAAACCTCTGGAAAAAAAAATCCATTAGAATGTCTTATATAGTGTGTGTGTGTGTGTGTGTGTGTGTGTGTGTGTGATTTTAATTGTGAAGCTCTTTATACCCACATCAGAAGAGTGGTATAAATAGGTGTGAAACTAGAAATGTTGGGCCTATAAATTATATGATTATATAAGCCCCCCAGTTTCTCCACAGGAATGCCCCTGCTCATTACTGTCAGATAAGTTCACCAAAAAAGTGACAAAGTGATGCACACAGTAACATGCTGACCTGGTTTATTAAGGAGACATCTGAGCTCATACTCCACATCTGCCTGTCTCTCATCTAACTCCTGCTGCTTTGTCCTGGGGAGAGGCAACACAATACAAACAATACAACTCGTCAGTAAAATTAAGAAACCTCTCATCACAGTGGTCACGAAAACATTACCGTTAAAAATAATGGCTCATACAAATCATTACCAGAGCAAAATCGTTGTCCTGGTCTAATCTACTTACAGGTAAACCAGCTCTGTGTCTCTGCGTACCAGACTGTGTCTCTCTTGGATAAGAGAGAACCACTCCATCAGCATTTGTTCCTCCTCTGTATCTGAAATAAAAAAAAGAGGGGCCAGAGATATAAACATCCCTATCCCACAGTTAGTGTTCATGCACAGTGCATTCACAGAAACAGTGATTTTGTGCCTGGACACCCTTTTATCTAGAACCAGCGGGAACGATTCAGTGAACCATTCTTGCAGTCTCTCAGATTCCTCTCCAGTTCGACTCCTCTTTGTTCCAGAGCCTCCAGATGTTTATTCACTTCTCTCAGCTCCACCTGCAGGTTTTCTGCAGAAACATTCTGGTCTGTCTGCACCTGTCAAGCAACATGTAAGACTGAAACTCTAACACATAATTTCTGCAAATGCATGTATGAAGTTAGGCCAGGACAATTTACATGTGGTCTGTAATGACTGAACTGGTGACGATGACTGTGTTTAAAACTTAACAATGCATCTAATCTTTCTGTCAAGATGAGAACATCGAGGCAAACCAGATTTTTTCAGATTTTTGCCTTTTGGGCAAATGTGTCAATATGCATTTAGAACCATAAACATGAACTGAGTTATCTTCTTTGTTTGTTGCCTTTTAACCTTGAAATCCAGCTGTACCTTTCTCTTGATGAGAGGGAAGCCATGTCCGGGGGCAGGGCCCCGTTGAGATGATGGAAAGGCCTGAAAAGTATTTGATTTGGGCATCACAGGTTTTTGGTCAGAAGGGTTCACTTTGCAGGTCAGCTGAAAATGACAAATAAGGCAGTTAATACCATATGATACATGATTGTTTAAGTCAGTGAAAACAAGGGCAGGCGCTGATGTGAAACCTGCCTAACCTGTTTACACAGCATTACCATCCCATAAAAACATTCTTGTCAGAGGAGGCGGGTGTCATGGTTATGAGTCTGTGACTGCAATAGAAAACATCATGTTAGATTTCACTTGTAAAAGTTAGCTATTATCTATATTCATACCTTACTCTGACATGATGTGACCTGATCACATTCGTTAGTCTCTGTGGTGTCAACAGGCAGACGGTGGGCGGATGTGATAGCTGGCACAGAGAGGCTCCTGGGTAAAGTGTGACCCTGTGCTTCATCTGTGGTGGCATGAGGCCTTTCTGCAGTCACATCTGATTGTGAACCTTCTGTGTTTACAGTTTCATCCAAATCTGATACACCAACTTGACAAGCATCTCCAACTGGTTCACCTGAAGCAGCCACTGGGTTAGTAACTCCACTCAGATGGCTACTGTTCCCTGAGCAGTTAGCTGCCACTGAGGCCCGAGTTTGGTCTGCAGGCTCGGGTTTAGCGTCCTCATCCACATCTTCTCCAAATGGATTAGGAGCAGGCACTTTGGGTGTGTAGCCTGACCTCCGCAAGTTAGAGACAGATTTGGATCGAGGAGTGGGTACTGGAGCTGGAGCGGGAGGCAGCTGTGTCCATGGTCCAGGATGGATGATGGTCAACCATGGATGGTTGGTTTTCACTTTAGGGCTGCCACTTTTTGGGCTGGTGCTATGAGGCAGAAAGACAAGAGATGCTTTAAGGGATGACTCAAATGAGGAAGAACTTCTGAGGAATATATTCATGTATTATATTATCACAATGGGACGTGGAACGCTGTCTTCTGTTGCTCTGCATGTCTTGTATACTGTCTCCTGAATGCTTATTTTGTGGCTCTTGCTTCATGATGTCTTGTTGTTTGCTTTCTTTAAATATTAGCTTTTGAAAATGATCCAGTACTCTATTCTATAAAGCCTTTTAATATGAGTTCAAGATTTTGAAACATTAAACATTATTTGTTGTGATTGGATTTATGTTTAAACAATTGTTCTGACTATTGCCAATATTTCATACATTCGTAGCTGTGAGTCACAGACATAAAACGAGTAAAAGAAAGACACAACATATTCAAGAAGGGCAGGAGACAGCTTGAGGTTTGTGTCAAAGGTAAGCAGAGAACAGACTTGTTTTGCACACTTACATGTGAGGTGAGCGGGGTGGACATTTATTTTGGTTGGATGAAGTGCCTGTGCAGAGAAAGAGAGAGGAAAACACAAATGGCTTCACAGAGAAGAGAAGGACATTGACATCAACATACATGCAGTAGACAGAAATAAATTACGAACAATAAGATAAAGCATCCATTTACCTGCTGCAGGGGAGCTGTTCATGGTCTGGGAAGTTCTGGTCCTGGGTGCAGGAACAGGGACGAGCGTTCGCCTGGGTGCTGGAACCGGCCGACCACTTCCTTCGGTCACCTGTGCACAAGCTGAAGAGAGCTCAGAGGGCTCTTGACTCTTTGTTCCTTCCTGCTGTATCTTACTGTCTGTCAGAATGGCTGCAGGTCCAACTTTCCCAGCTCCTTCAAACGTCCCCTCTTTAACACTGGCCAGGGGGAGACGAGGAGGCAGTGGCTTCTTGACTTGGCTCTTCCATCCAACAGTGCAGTCTCTGTTTTCTCCGTCTTTCTCCTCTCTGCTCCTCTCCTGCCTTTCTTTCCCCTTTGTCTCTGCTGTTTTACAAACCAGTCTGTCCTGTGACTCTATTTTCTTAGTGTAATGAGGGACGCTGGTGATAGCCAATCCACCCTGAGAAAAATAACCGGCCTGAAGCGAACATCTGGGCCGATTCTCAGCGGATCCACTCTGCTGACTGAGGTCAGGACTTTTACTGTCTGCTGTGTGGTGAGTGCAGATCAAGGAGCCGGCATCGCTTCCCTGTGTGTAAGACCCTGGTAGAAGAGTGCTGTGACACACCGTGCACCTGAAAGATAAACATGAAATATGTTGCTATAAAAGCATCCTTAACACATATTATCAGAGAAACAGTAATCCCATTACTCTCCTGTACTGTGTTTAAAAAACAGTTCTCTTCTCAGGCTGTTTGGCCAAGCTCAGATACAGATTCCTGTGGCTATAATCAAATAATCATATGAGCAGGGACATCAAATACCACCAGAGTGGTCACTTGAAACACATTTGAAACACATTCTTATGTATGAACAGCAGTCTGTCTCAAACAGGTCAACTCACAGTCTGGTTGAAAATCTGGACCCAAATATAAGGAGACAAACCAGCTGCTGTTACCTTGTAAAGAGTGTTGTTACCTGAAACAGCAGCGATGGTAGATCTTTCCCTCAATCAAATGTCTCTGTATGAGGTGGACAGGCTTAAAACACAGACAGCACACTGTTCGTGGCCGTGTGTAGGACAAACGATCCTCTCTGCTGGTTTCAAGATCAGCCGAGCTCTGAAAAGAGAAGAAAAAACAGCGACGAAACCTATTAACCCAGCAGCAAAGAGCATGAGAAAACAGGCATGTTGACCTTGGGAGTACATGTGCTTCAACTGCGAGCAATTACCTTATGGCGTTTCAGACCATCAGGAGTTTTACTCTTTCTGCGATTGTTTAAGACAGCGACATGTGATGACCTCAAACTGGTAAGACCTGCTGCAAAATCAAGAGAAGACACGCAAATGGAAAACTTTAAGATGGAAATGTGCTGTCTTGCTTTGAGTAGAGGAGGGGTGTGGACCCAAAGTACTGCTAATAAAGCAGGTGAAAAAACAGAGGTGCCACTTAGAGCTAATTCCTTGCAGGGCATGAATTTGCATATCTTGTTAAGGGCCTGAAACAACACAGATATAATCCCAATAACCTGTCAGATGGCTTCAGTGATCGTGCACCTTCATAAAGTGCCTTTGAGCAAGACAATAAGCCTCTGCTTGCGGATTTCCTGCAACTAATTACAAATAAAAGCACATTCTGAAGAGCAGAAGAGACACACCATAAGACTTCCTGTTGAAGAAGTAGTAGAACTGGGAAACGTAGGTGATGACGCTCAAACAGTCCGGTGCCTTGCTGGAAACCATGTCGTTTGGGTCCAGCAATGCAGGGATGCCCAGCTTCATCTCTGCGATCCCAAAGGCCTACAGAGCAGGGCAGATAAACAGACTCTGAATGAAGTTAGGAAAGGGAGTTGCCTGAATACAGATTACCCAGAAGGTTTTTTTTCACAGTCTCTTGTGCAAGTAATGGTAAACAAACACTAACCACAGCGCTGACAGAGACAAGCTTTCATTTTGTCTTGTCTGAAAACACAAGAGGAAGTGACTCACCAGTTTGTTATTTTGATAAGCATTGTCTTTGGAGAGGGAGCTGAAATCTCTGGAGCGAGGGCAGGGAAATAGGGAGATTGATTAAGTGATGATGAAAGGAGGCAAATCACAAAAACAATAGGTGAATGTTGGCTAACCAGACACTCCACACACATAAAGCACCACACAACACAATGCAGTTCAAAATCAAAGATTAAATGAAACAATTGAGGCTCACTTGCTGTATGTAAGAGGTAAAAACAAACCAACTAATCCCATTAAACTGGACAAGAAAAGGTTAAGCATAGAGGCAGAGAGGGATTAAGCAAAGGAGGGCAGATTAGTCCAAGACACAGTGTGCAGGTCCTTCTCTGCTCCAGATTAGACAGCACGTTAGTCAATCTGGAGCAGCCCCAGCCAAGAAGACAATGAAATCTCAGCACAGGACCCCAGGAACAGACAGGACGGTGTGTTCATAATGTTAGAAATGGCTCTGTCATGCACCTGCAGATTAGGCCAGGGCCACTATATAAATAATACACCTCACTGTCCTTGTTTGGCTGAGCATGACTTTGCACAGGCAGCACAGCTCTACGAAACTACTGGTGTACTTACATCAAGTCAGGTCGGTGCTTGTGGATGATGGCACAGAAGGCAAGTCCATCTCTGAATGAGGTTGACATGTTCTTTATTTCCACATTGGGGTAATAAGCGCATGAGACGCGGCACCACTCTCGTAAAGCCGTCGGTGATGCCATTTCTCGTGTGAGATTTGACATGTGGGCTGGGTACACATGGCACTTTATGAGTTAGAGGAGATCAAACAAAAATCTGCCCAGGTTTGGCTCTGTAGAGGAAACAGGAAACGAATACTTTTGCAACAACCTTTTTTTTCGTTTCTCAGAAAACCTGCGGCCAAACTTGTGCATTGAGTTGGTGAAGCAGCAGGAAGGAAGTTTTTCCCCTGTCATGTTGCTTTCTCAAGTCAAAACGGAGGTGTCTGCGCATGTAAAGCCGTATAACATTGCTTCAGTGTCTCCAGCCACAACTTAACTCTCAAACGTTGTCCCTCACTCACGGCTGCACAGCACCACCTTTCACCACAAACCACCAACGAGCTTCTCAATAAAGTGAACTCTCGTCCAAACGTCTGCAGCGTCCCGACGACTCATGGTCGATTTGATTGAAGGAGTGTAAATTAAAATCAAATCCCGTTACTTGCCGCAGTCCACCTCATTGTACTCCACTCTCAGTGAAATGCACAATAGCTGCCGCTGGGGGGAGACACAGAGCTGCTGCTCCTCTATAATTAGGAAAGGGAGGTTTCTGGTTACAAGTTTATTTCACGGATGTAGACTTGCCAGACTTTTTCTCTCCACTGCATCACAGTCAAACATAATAAATGATTTTCTTTAATCGAAACTTGGTAATGCATTGAAGCTTTATTAAAACTGGGCTTTAGCTCATTTTAATCCTTCCTCCCAGTTCGTGCTATTTTTGATCAATTAACAGATGTCCTGGTATAAGAAATACAACTTTTTATGTGAGCGTATTCAGCTTAAGGCTACAACATTAACTTTGCTAGAATGGACAGTACAACCACTTGACGTATCAGGAAGTTTTTTTTAATTATCAGTAAAGTAAGCCATTGTTTAAAGACGTATTTCCGGTAGAGTAGCTATAGCAGCGTTCATCTTTCGAGACATGAAAAAAAAATTGAGCGAAAATGCGACCCGTTTACTGATAAAATGTTATAAAACTATCACAGAGAGTGCTTTATTTCTATTTGTCCTTAGAGATATATGATGGTGACCACAAAAATCAAGCGGTCTGTTTTAATTTTGAAGATATTTAACTTCCGGTGAGGTTGTGTCTTCTCACTTGACGCACCCTCTGATGATAGAAATTGCTGCGCTCGAATGGTTATTCCCATTACGTTTACGCTTTATAATCTGTAATTTGTGGCTACAATTCAATATAGAATCATGTTTTCACGGACACTGGTGTTGACTTGATATTTGGAATTGACCAAATAATTAGGATTAATTAGACATTGGTCTAAAATATAACAACAACAACAGCAACAACAACAACAACAACAACAACAACGTTTGATTATTATTATTATTAATATTATTATTAATATTATTATTATCATTTAGTGTACACCAGTGAGAGATTTCTTAATCTCAAATAATATATGTATATTAAAAACATTTGAGACATACAAATAAGGCAGAGAGTTTACATAGGTAACGCTATTATACACAAATGTCAAAAAAAAAAAAAAAAAAAACATTATGTCTTTAACTTGTATTTTCTACCCACTCTAGTTCTGTGTCTCTCCTGCCCTACGTGCCAGTGTGCACTCTCGCGAGACCCACACAACACATAAATCTCGCAGTGATGGCTGCGCCGCCCGATGCGGAGAGTTTGGAGTCTCGTATCAGTGAGTATTTCAAACTTATTCTACCGAGGCAACTCCGCTTGGAGACTTGGACACTCACAGGTCATATCTGTGAGTTGTTGTCGATGAGATGACAGCTCACCACAGCAGCGCGTGTCCGAGCAGAGGGGACTTTGAGACCCTGCCGTCACATCCAGGATGCTAACGTAGCTCCGGAGCTGCTGTGCTTGCCAGCTGTCAACACACAACACAGTCAGGCGTAGCGTTAGCTTTACGGCACGATAGCTCGACGAGGAAACGCTGGTGGGCGACAAGATCAAGGGCCCCTCCATTCTTAGTCACGGAGTTTGGATTATGGTGTCGGCAATGCTATGGCCTCGTAAGAAAGTTCTAGACGAGGCAGTGACACAGTACGACTACCGACAGCAAGCTAGCTAACGTGACAGTTAGCGCGTGCCCTGTGCACGGTGGCATGCTGGCGTTCTGTGGCAGAGACTTCATGAATTTTAATCATGGAGGCACCGAGGAAGCCTTTACGCTTTCTTAGGTGTTTTTTTTTACGCAACATTTCTAATGTCAAAGATACTTCGGGTATAAATATTGCTGCTCACATTCAATATTAAATATAAAAGGAACAGTTACTGACACAGACTGAATGTTGAAACAATGATCGACCAGGTAGAGATGTTCACTGTCATTGAATAATCTCAGAAAGATAAATAATCTTATAGTAATGTTACCTTTAATAGCAATGCAATCTGTGTAATTTAATATCATTGCATTGCTGTAACCAGAATCTCAGAGATATTTATTCTAATATCAGAGTAGCAGTATTGATATATTGATATAATGCAGTAAAGTTGAAGTAACTGTCACCTCTGTTGTCTGACACCCCATTTGCTCACATTTCAGACAGAGCCACGAACCCACTGAACAGAGACACGGACTGGAGCAGCATCCACGCCTTCTGTGATCAGCTCAACAATGATTTGGAGGGGTAAGAAGACTGCCTTTTGTGCTTCATGCCTCAATTATGGTCTGGTTGATGCTGATTCAAGTTTAGAAATCCCAGAGACCCCATCTGTGGTAGTGGCCATCTTTTCTAGCAAAGAATGCCTTTGTATGTATTGGCATTGTATGGTTGATGTTGGGCTTAGAGACGCACCGATCCAATACTGACTCAGATGGATGGATCGTGTTTTTGTGACAGTGAGACAGATCTTGGGGCCAACCAATTCAGTTCAATTCTATGTTTACATCTACATGCCTGTTTGCACTAAACATTTACACAGAATTTGAAATCCCAGTTATTTTTAGTGTGTCTACCAAGTTACTCGTTTATACTACTTGTATGAATTGTGGTTTAACTTATCAAGTGTGATCATACTAGTGTAATGTTCGCATTTTGTTCTTATTTGATGCAGCTGTATTTTATACGGGTATTTTAATTTCTGACCAATTTATTGCTGCATTTCAAAGGTTTACACTTGTAATTCCTGTTAATTAATTATTTTATTACCAAGCATGATTATGTATTATTTTAAAACTATTTACAGCACACTTTGCCACACTTGCATTTGCCCATATGCCGTGCACTGCTGCACGCAGTGCTCTGAACACTGCAGTACTGTTCTGACTTGTGTTCCAGACCTCAGCTGGCCACCAGGCTCCTGGCCCACAAGATCCAGTCTCCACAGGAGTGGGAGGCCATGCAGGCCCTGCTGGTAAGTTCACATCTGAACCAGGATCTGTTGTAAGCTGCCCCAGCACTAATGACCCTGGTTTTATTTTCTACCCCACTAATTGTACAGGATATATATGTTTGTTTACACTTGTGCATTTTCTAATTTAAAGATGTTTTACTGCTATAAAGTTACAACTCTTCACACATCAAACCCTAAATCAGATGTAGGAAATTCTGTCTATGTCCTCAAATCTACATCCACCTTCACTGTTTGTCTAAACATGTATTAAATAGTTTGAAGTGGCTTTTCTTTTACAGCATGGTGTTGCTGATGTTGTTTTTCTAGGTTCTGGAGACATGTATGAAAAACTGTGGGAAAAGGTTTCACAGTGAAGTGGGAAAGTTCCGTTTTCTCAATGAACTCATCAAAGTAGTTTCTCCAAAGGTGAGAGTGTCTCTCTGTGTGCATATTTGTTTTTCAGACATGTCTGTTATGTGTAAATAACATGGTTATTGTCCTCGATGCCCCCCACTCAGTATCTGGGCTCACGATCACCAGAGCCAGTGAAAAAGAAGGTTTTGGAGTTGATCTATAGCTGGACTTTGGGGTTGCCTGATGAGGCCAAGATCTCAGATGCCTATCAGATGCTGAAGAAACAAGGTAAGAGGCTGATCTGCCATCACACAAAAGGAAAATAGAACTTCTAAAGTTGTCAGAAGGCCCTAAAGGTTACAGTCAGAGGCCATGTTTGAGATTGCTGCATCACGCTGACCTCCCCAAATATACTGTCCGTGGAGTCAGGTCCAGACAATGCTCAGAGTTGCTCTTTCACACACAGAGCAAATTTGTCCGTGTCAGACATGATCTCACTTACCGGAAATGCTTTGTTTTGGTTTACGCACGGGGTGGCGCCTGGATGGAGGGTGCAGCAGGAGGAGGTCTCATCTGTAATGATGACGGATTTTGTGTCGTATCTGTAATACATGTATTTGGATGTACTGACAATGTCAGCAAAAGACTGGAAAGCAATATACAGGCAATCAGAAAAGAGCATGAAACAGCCACAGTCCTGCAATGTCATCAGCACGCCCACTCGCTGGCTGTGGAGCAGGGAAGCAGCATATACACTGAAGGACAGTGTGTAAATACACTTTGAGGGATCGCTCCCGCAGTGAAGACAGTATTGCCAAATCTAGTATATACTGTCACACCACCCAACCCTAGTGAGGGCTAAACAACTAGCAACCACAGTGATAAGTAATGATCAGATGCATTTCACTCTTGTTCTTGTTCACACTGTGTTTGTTAATCAGGTATTATTAAACAAGACCCAGAGCTGCCACCTGACAAACTGCTGAACCTTCCTCCACCCAGACCCAAGAATGCCATTTTTGAGGATGAGGAGAAGTCAAAAGTAAGGAAACAATCAGTTCTTTGAAGAGATGCTTTCCAGCATGAGAATAAATGTCACCTGAGCCAGTTTCCCACTGACTGTGCGTGTGACATGATCGTGCTTGTCTCTCTTTTGGGATTTATGAACCCTGTTCGCTCATTTTCTCCTTTGTGAATTCGGTTGCTTTGTCAGATGTTGTCTCGCCTGTTGAACAGTTCGCACCCGGAGGACCTTAAAGCTGCCAACAAACTCATCAAGGAAATGGTCCAAGAGGTAAACCTCTTTCTTTCCTCCTCCTTTTTCTAAATCACAATACTCTGTTATACATTAACTGCACCATAGTCTTGTGTGTGATTTTAAGGAAAGCGGTAAAATACCAGAGTGCTGTCCTCACAGCAGGAACATTAACTGAATGAGGAAATGGCTCGGTTGCCCTGTGGGGTTTTGTGTGTCACTGGCAGAGTGATTCAGCAGGAATCCAGAGTAAATTTGTCCTGATTTCAGGGGCTCCAGAGCTGCTCTTTTCTCTTAAACCCAGACTTTTCTAATGGTCTCTCCCTGACCTTGCTGTAGTTATTTGGCTGTGTTGTTGTGTTTCTGTTGCGTGTTTTCGCTGCTTGCTTCATGTATGATCATCTCATACATGCGTGCGTGCTTGTGGTTGTACCCCGTTGCAGGATCAGAAGCGCGCAGAGAAAGTGTCGAAGCGGGTGAACGCCATTCAGGAGGTGAAGGAGAGCGTCACTCTGCTGACTCAGCTTCTGCAGGACTACGACAGCACCGGCAGCAATCAGACCAATGCTGAGCTCATACAGGTGAGCTGAAAGAGAGCTGTAAAATAGTGGTAAACCAGACAAAAAGTGGGTTTCAGGTATTTATGGTGTGTTTTGTGTGGTCAGGATCTGTACCAGCGCTGTGAGAAAATGAGACCTACACTGTTCAGACTGGCAAGTGATACAGAGGACAACGACGAGGCTCTGGGTGAGCAATAGTTCTATTCATCTAAATGTCACGTAAATTGATAAAAAGAGGGACAGATGTCTCCTTGTTTCTTTGCTGCAGAAGTGTTTTTTTCTCTATTAATCCTCATCAGGACATCCCCACAATTCATTGTGTCATTCAGCTATTCAGGTATTTTCATGTCCAACAGGACACTGAACTCAGGCTTCCTTGTTCTGTCACAGCTGTGCCTGATAGGACAGCACCAGAGACGCAGCCAAAATATAAATACGGAAAACACTGGAGCTAGCAACTGAAAGCTGATGCCAGTCGGTGTTAAATCACTGTTGCCACACAGTGTACCGCTCCTCACGTCATGAGACATCAGTTCAGACTGATCAACACTGAAAACAATAAGGAGCATTTTCTCACGTCTTTCCACAGCGGAGATCCTGCAGGCCAACGACAGCCTGACTCACGTCATCAACCTGTACAAACAGCAGGTGAAGGGGGAGATCGTAAACGGCAACAACGCAGTGAACACGCAGAAACAGGGTGAGGCACCGAGCACAGAAATACGCGTTTTAGAATTGGCAGTTTACACAAAGTTTCATCCAGCAGTTGCTGCATTTTGTCTTCCTTTCTCTCAGGAGGAGGGACGGCGCTGTTAGATCTGTCTGGATTGGACACATCGCCACAGTCGCCTCCATCCTTCCCAGAGTTTCCCACTCCGACAGACAGCCTCAACGCCGCCACGCAAGAGATGGGCATCAGTCTCCTCGACGACGAGCTCATGTCGCTCGGTAACAGCGTGTCGAACACCTCACTCACACACCTCGTGAAGTGCAGCTCAGGTTTAAAATGAAGGGAAAGAAAACTCTGACCGCTCTTTGTGCGTCCCGTAGGTTTAAGTGAAGGAACACACACCTCCAACCCTCCCTCACAGCCTGAGGACTCCACAGCCTGGGACTCCTTCCAGGTGAGCAGAGGGAGGATTGTCCACTGTGATAGACTTGTGACAGTTTGTATGTATGACAGTTGTATGACAGTTTCGCCAAGTTTCTTTTTGAAATTGATGTTAATGGGCATCATTACTCCTGATGCTGCTCCAGTACATTCAGTGACTCATCTGTACTGCTATTCTCCTCTCACGGTCTGCTTCCAGTCCTCTGATAGCATAGATGCAGACACCCCAGCAGCACCTAGTCTCCTCCTGAGTCCGGACCCACCCTCCCACTCTCAGCCCCTTTCGTCTGGCTCCACCCCCGCGAACTCGGCGCTGGATGAGCTGGACCTGCTGGGAAAGACGCTGCTGCAGCAGTCCCTGCCTCCAGAGGGCCTGCAGGTCAAATGGTATTTAAATAGCACTGCTAAAGCTGTGGGAAATGGTCTCAAGACAGCCCTCATATGTTCCAGGTTTTACTTTGACATGCTTGTTTGTTCATTTTTCTGCTTTTAGGGACAAGCAGCAGTGCAAACCAACTCTGAGGGATCTCCAGAGCAAGTCTGGGTCCAACGTTGCCCCAAACCCCATCCCAGCCTTCTCCGCTGAGCCTCCTGCACCTCTCAACTGTCAGCCCAGCCTTGGAGCGACGTTGCTGGACATGTCCCCGACTCACACCGAGACTCCTCCTCCAGACATCACCCTGACTGATGTTTTTGTACCCCTAGAATCCATTAAGCCCAGTAAGAGAACTGGATGGCTTTTTTCCTCTGTCCACCTGGGAGTACAGATTTACGATTGGCTCTCACTCCTCTCTCTCCGTCTTTCTGTCTTGTCCCTCTCCAGGTAGTCTGTTACCTGTGACTGTGTTTGATGGACACAGTCTGCGGGTTCTCTTTCACTTTGCTCGCGACTCACCTCCGTCTCGCCCTGATGTGCTGGTGGTGATTATCTCCATGCTGTCGTCCGCTCCTGTCCCCGTCACCAACATCAGCTTCCAGACCACGGCTCCGAAGGTCAGCAAGGCCGTTATCTCCCGTTAGATTGCTCTCAAGAAGAGCTGTGCATACAACCAAGGCTCATCTTGCATAGACATAAGCACTGCAGCCGATTTACTGACTCAGTAAAGACTGTTGTTTGTTTTCTCTAATCAACTGCAGTCCATGGCAGTGAAGCTGCAGCCCCCGTCAGGAACAGAGCTCCCAGCTTTCAACCCCATCCTTCCTCCTGCTGCTGTCACACAGATCCTGCTGCTGGCAAACCCAAACAAGGTAAGATGAGATTTTGAACTGACTAGACGATAAACAAAGAGCATTCCTTTGCCTTTTGACTTGAACAACTCAAGCAGGACAGTAACCACAAATGTTATTTCACTTTCACTGCTACATAAGAGCTTTAATAGCAGTATTATGTGACTGTCAGCTGACGTCCACAGCAAGAAATGGAAAGTCTCTGAAAGGAAATAATCCCTGGAAAAACATACCACGCCACAGACTTTGTCACTTTACCGTCTTCATTATTATTTCAAGCTGCAGCTCGGTTTGACACTGAGGTGCATGTTAGAAAAGTGAAGAATGAGATTAGCACAGAGGCTGTCCATCCAGCCAAGGCTCTCTGGATGTTTAACTGTGTATCAATCCACCTCTCCCATCGTGTGTGTGTGTGTGTGTGTGTGTGTGTGTGTGTGTGTGTGTGTGTGTGTGTGTGTGNGTGTGTGTGTGTGTGTGTGTGTGTGTGTGTGTGTGTGTGTGTGTGTGCGCATGCGCGTGCGTGCGTGCGTGCGTGCGTGCGTGTGTGTGTTCCTCAGGAGAAAGTACAGCTGCAGTACACATTAACCTTCACCATGGGAGAGCAGGAGCAGAGTGAGAGCGGCAGTCTAGAACAGTTCCCTCCTCCGGAGACGTGGGGGAACCTATAGCATTTAGAAACAACCACAACACGACAGACTCTCTGCTTTCAGACTCGGCTTCCCCCCTAAACCAACTCTTCAGCTCCACACTCTGCATAAGCCTGTTTTTCCTTTTGCGATCACTCTGTACTTTCTTTGATCGGTATTGATTGGTTTCCTTGGATTACGCTCATGCTCAGTCAGTGTAATGTGCGTATGCTTTGCTAAAACTAATCATGTGTGTTTAGGTCTAGTCTGCCCTATGTGGCTGCTTTAAAACAAACCTGCAACTGCTTCCCCAAGGTTGTTGCAGTCTTGTCATCTTGTCTTTAACAGACGGAGCTACGAAGGAAGAAAACTACATCATGTGTGTACATATTTGCTCATTTGGTGTGCTTGATTTTTTTTTTTTTTTTTTTTTCTTTTCATTATGTGTTTCCTCCTTCATCCACCCAGGACACAAAGCCGGTTTAAATCCATGATCAGTTGCGTTTACCCCTGCATGTTCAGCCAACATGGGACACAATGCTTGCAAAATCCAGCACACCAATAGAGAAGGAACATAGGCATTACATAGATGCACTTTGTCTTAGTTTGCAAAACAAAGCTGTACTTAATCAACTTTTGTGGTGTCTAGTTTGTGATGAGTGAATATTGCATCTTTTCTTTGGCAAAGACTGAGTCCACGTTTTGATTTGCACAGACTGTTTTCTTCCTCATCTCGTGTGAACATCAGAGGTGTGTATCTGCCATATGTGCCTATTTTGCAGTTCTAACATTTAACTTCTCGTGTTTTGATGGATTCGTTTTTTTTCTCATGTTACATGTGAGTCACGTTGGGTCTGCAGTTTGTCTGAGATACACATCAGCTACATTATAACCTGAAATTCTTAATATATTCAAGGCATTTTCTGTAGAGTATAAGTTACATTTTGAGAAATCTTTCCTTCATCTCGTTTGAAATACTGCAGCATTTATTGGGTAAAACTGAATATGAAACTTGAGCACATGCAAACGGAGCTGCGCCCAGGTGCTCTGAGCGCGGCGCGTCTCCAACATGTTCATCTTGTTGCTGCAGTCTGCGATGCATGTCTGCCATGCTGAACACTTCCTCCTCCCCCGCAGGCTCTCGATCACATTCCACTGCACTAATCTGATACAACTGCTTTGTAAATACCGACGATGGCAGTTCTGTTATGGACATTTGACGTGTGCAATGTGCAGGAGCATAACACTGGTAATATATTCCTAATGGGTAATAAAGTTTTTTTTTTTCTTGGTGACCTGAAGACACATTCATTTGTGTTGCAGATAAGTTTCGACTCCCACCACATGAAAACTCCACAATGTCACTTATCAATGATCGAGACAGTTCAGTGATACATTGCAGAGCTTTATTAAACAAACTGTAAAAAGGAACACACTATTTGCTAGGAAAGTTTCAGTCATCACTGCTGATTAAACACGGTGATCGATGGTGGATCTCATATTTGTCAGTAAACACAAACTCAAAAATGTGAAAGAAAAGTTCATTTACATGCACGACTTTAATTGCTAGCATGGCTTCACAAAGCCCCTGCAGAGTTGCCTCTATAAGGCCTAAATCAACATCCATGTAATTAAATCAAGATATATTTTCAGAGAAAATGTTCTAAAGAAAAAATAGCTTGACAGAAAAACTGCTTTAACACTAGTTCTGTTCAAGACACACCAGCACCCCCATGTTTTTTCTTCTCTATTCAAACTGATCTTGTGTCTAGCAAAGTTTCAAACACAAAATTAAACCTAAAACAGAAACATAAATACAAGAATTAACTTCAGCACCTACCTTTGACACACCTAAAAGGAGAAGCAGAGACTGAACAGACCCTCTGTGGCAGCTCACAGAGGATCACAGTACAAAAACAGACGTTTGTACAAAAAGATTCTTTTTCAAGAGAAAAATGACAAACTTACTCAAAAAATGACACCGAACAGTTTCTGTCAACCTAAATTTGATGATTAATTTGTCAAAAACAAAAAGAGTTGACCACTTCAACGAGCTGGGAACCGCTCTTAATATCTTGATGATAAAGAAATGGAAGAACTCTAAAAGCACTGTGACAGACGTGCTGCAACCCAAACGAGCTCACAGCTGGCATGTGCTGTCCCAGCGGTCAACTCGTGGGGACTAAACCTTTAAATATCAAGATTTCGCACTCACTTGAGACTGGGTGTAGTGTTGTGTGTGACTGATGCACAGATCCTATTACTTTCTGCCTGATGGAGCAGCAAACTGAAATGGCGAGTGCCCCATCAGGCCCATCATAGGCTGAGGAGGGTTGAACTGCTGGGCCATTAGAGGCTGGGGGCCCGATGAAGCAGGTGGGGCCTGCCCTGCTCCACTGCCCCCTGATCCAGAGCTGGCCCTGGAGCTGCTGTACTGACCACCACTGCTGCTGCTGCTGTTGTTGTTCTGGTACTGGTCATATGAGTTGGAGCTGGAGCCATAGCTGCGTCCTCCGTCTCTGCTGCTGCGATCTCTGTAAGAGGAGGACGAGGACGAGGAGCGGTCCCCATCCCGGCTGCTTCCTCCGCGGCTATCTCGGCCATAGCTGCTGCTGCTGCCGCGGCTGTCCTTGGTGCTGCTGCCGCCCCCACCCACAGAGCGCATCCGCCTGTCACACTCGTCCTGGTACATCAGGTTGGGATTGTTTGAATTGGAGCTGCCACGGAAACGGGGACGGCCACCTGGAAATTAAGGGTAGAGGAGGAAAGAGGGCACATTGCCAGCAAAGAAACAACGATGTGTTCAAGGGATAAAGCACCACCGCCACAAACATAGTCATAGTCAATATCCTCAGACTGGAGACATTAGGACAGACAAATCTCTTTGGTGCTGAGATCTCAGCAGTAAATTATAAAGTGTTTGAATCCAGCAGCAGTGTCCCTCACCTCCTCCGCCTCCTCCACGTCCATTGTCAACCAGCTGCAGTAGCTTGGGGTTGATGGCCTGCCGGGCCTCCTCCAGCACCCGGATCAGCTCACGGGCCTGGCGGAGGTTCCCCGGAGTGAAGAACGTGTAGGCAGTGCCTTTGTTGGTGCTGCGGGCCGTGCGACCGATGCGGTGGATGTAGTCCTCCGATGAGTTGGGATAGTCATAATTGATGACAAACTTGACATCCTCCACATCTTGACATTTGCAGCAGTAGCGGGGTTGAGAAGGGGCAGTGTGATGGGATCAGTTACAGGGACGGAGAAGACAAGAACACAAGTCAGAACAAGACTAACACCAGCAGAGAAATGAATCAGCCTACTCCATTCGTGAATGTTAAGTTTTGTGCTTCATGGAACTGAAAACATTCAGACAGACAATACCTCCAAGATACCCATAATCCTATGAATGCATCACTTACCTTTTAACTTATCAGCTACTTGGACACAATTACAAAATGAATTTACTTACCATGCCAATTACAAAAGAAGGCTCAAAAATCTACGATGGTAATAAAGTAATTGCACACATGCAAGTCAATTAGGTACAGCCGAAGCTCCACAACTGAATTGAGTGATGGAAAAAAAGTTAGTGGCTTGCTGGATAATTTGGACAATATTAAGTGAAATTCATTAAGAAAAAAATTTTAAGAGGCAAATGACCTTAAAATTAAACCTAGCAGGTGATCCTTGTGTAAAGGACAGATTAAGCAGTAAAAAGGGGGATTGCTGATTAATGGTTTAAGCACAAGAATCAAATGACATAAAGCTAACTGTTTTTAGGAAAAACCACCAACCAGTCAAGTTGTAGTTCACAACCATGTCTGTCCAGACTGTAGAGAAGACTTTGAAGGAATTTAATGAAAGGTACTAAGTGTATTTTTTGGTGAATCACCATATTTACATGTATGATTCCATTCCACGTCTTAGAGGCTGTTTTTCCAGTTGACTGACAGAGAGCTTCATCTCGTGGTGCAGCAACAATCACCTGAAGCTCAACATCAGCAGAACCAATGAGCCTGTGCTGGACTACAGCACTTCAAATATGGATGTTGCTGCAAAGAAGCTACAAACTGAAAAATGTAGATGCTTCACACACATCTTCAACCCGACAGCACAGAAGATCTACACAATCAGCACAGTTTGAAGGTGGACGCCAAGATTAGAGTCACCAATTCAGTATCTGACCAAATGTGAAATATGGCCACCATCTGCCTTCTGCTCCTGAGTTATGGTGCTGAATCATGGCCAGAAAGGAGTTTTTACAGGACATTATGATGTCATAGTGAAGCTGACCTTTGACCTTTTAGATATAAAATTGGATATGGATATCGTATGAATTTTTGAGTGATGGCCAAAAATGTGTTTTGTGAGGTCACACTGACCTTTGACCATCAAATCTAGTCAGTTCATCCTTGAGTTTAACTGAGTGTTGGTGTCAAATTTAAAGAAATTCCATCAAAGCATTCCTAGCACGATCTGGTGAAGGCTGTCACCAGGATGAAGGTATAAAGACAGATTCGGCAGTGGAAAGGACTGATAATGGTTTAAATACAAGAATTAAACACAATTAAGCTCATTTCTGTTCAAATCAAATCAGAGGTCTGTTTCTCATTACAGTTGACAAAGGGCTCAGGAAACACTGCTGATTAGAGGAAAAACAAATCTCGTTTTGGAAGCAAAATGATGAAGGCTGGTGGAGGAGAAAATGGGGAAGGGGGGGATTAAGGTACAGTACTTACCCTGTATCAGAGATTTAGTGATGGCTTACAAAGTTAGCCCTCTGTCCCCCTACCCATCAACAGTCCTGAGAGGTTTGCAGGGGTAGGAGGAGAGTGCACAGGACAAAAGCAGTCCCATCTCCCACCTCGCCACTCCTCCACAACACTCCCAAAGCTGGAAAGTGTCTGGGCCAGAGCTCCAGCCGGACTACGCTGGGACGCAGTCCTACTCTAGTCATATCTGCGCCTCTTCACGCCATCCAGCCTTTTTTGACGTGGAGACGTTACAGCTGGGTTTACGCTGGTTCTAGCGCAAAGTGGTGGGTGGAGAGGCCTTTACCGGATTCTTTTATGGAAACTTCAAGGAGCTTAAGCCCTTGTAAAAAAACAACTTCCTCTGCCATCTCTTTCATTAGCTGGTGGCAGTGACAAGTAACTTCCTATCATGATGGAGAGCAGTGGAAGAGGCAGATTTTCTTAGGGGCTTTGGTGGTCTTTGACTGGTGTGGCGTGTTCCAAATGCCTCCCAGGTCACTTCCAATGGCAGTGATATCAACGAGCCCAGCTTTTCAAGTTCAGTAACAAGAAACAGACACTAGGGAGAAGACATGTGGATGTTTTCTGTAAGAGGAGTCTGAGAGGGGGCTCTGCCAGGGAGTTTGACTCCTGACAGTTTATGCTAGTCCTTATGGAGAGATCCAGCAAGTCATCAAGAGCTGGTGAGTTGTTTACAGACTGGACGGGGTCAGAGTGTTACAAACAAAGGGGCGTTAAAAGCAAGACACACAGTAGATTTGGGAATAGGGGGCAAAGGGACAAAGAGGACAGGGTTCAGAAATGGTTTAAAGAAAACAACAAGAATATAATAGGAGATCAAGATAGGTGGTTGAAGGGGGAGAGAGAGAAAAGAGATGAATGAGAGAAAGAGGAAAAGAGTGAGAAAAAGTGAGAGCAGGAAAAAGAGATGTGGTGCGTGAGAGAGGCAGAGAAACTGAGTGAAAGAAAGGACAGAAAGGGAGGGAAATCGATCATAGAGAGGTGGCTCCTCCAGGCCAGGACTCCTGCCAGCCAGGACCAGACATGACGTCCGCAGAGGGAGAGGCCGGCCGGCACAGCCAGTGGTGGGGGGTGTCAGGGGCTGGCATCAGGGGGCAGTTCAGAGGGGAGCCTCCAGCATAGCCGTCCATGGCCGGCTTTGGCTGCTTTCCACCCTCACTTCCTGGCAGTTGTCTCTGTCTCTGTCTTCTTGTAACGCACCACTGAATCTCAGCTTCGCAAAACTTCAGTATCATCTATCAAAGTGGATTAACTGCAGGACCAATTAAGGTGAAAAATTTTGCCCTCCAAAAGTGTGTTTGGGAATGTATCCCCTCAAGGACTGCACTGGAAAGTTTTCTTAATCCATATACAATTAGAATAAATGCACAGATACTGACAACTTAGTTAAAAAGTCTCTGAGTTAATTTAATCAGCTAATGTTGTGGTGCGTCACTGTGATGATGGCATGGCCGAGGGGAGCCCACCCTCCTCCATACCCCCCTCTTCGCCCTCTAACCTGACAGCCGCCCCCGACCCTACGGTCAAATTTGGAAGCCCAGCAGCACCTCGCGCTCGCCTCCCCACCCCGTCGCCCAGGCAGCCAGTGTCCTGGAAGGGGGGAGAGTTTTGTTTGTGGGCTCTGTACTAGGTTTTCAGTGGAGATGGCTGTGTGGGACTGATTAATCAGGCCGTCTCTCTCCCCAAGTCAGCTTTCGATTTGTCATGCCTAGGTCCGGCTGCAGGCTCCCGAGGGCCTGTGTGCTTCTAGTTGTCGGAGGAGAGACTTGGAAACAACAAACAAAAACAAAATGAAAAGAAAACAAATGAACATAGAATTAGGTTAAAGGTTGATTGCCATCCTGTAAGGGGCTGCTGAACTAGCCTCGCCCCTTACATCTTCACATCTTTATTCAACATCATTCCTATGTTCAGTGTTTTTGTGTGTTATTCAATAGAGCAAAGTGGCTTAAATCTTTACGGGCAATCCCGCTTCAAATATAAACACACTTCTTAGATACACATTTTATCTGAGAAGCATCACACACTCTTTGAAAGAAAAGCAAATCCGTATGTGTCTGCGGTTGACTTTTGATCAGAAATCTACTGTAAATGAACATGCAGTGAAGAGTCTGATCATCATATAACGACCACTGCTCTTATTCTACACATCAAACATCTCGTGTGCGTGTGTGTGGTTATACTGAGGGAATGATATGCTTTGCACTTGAGCACACAGGACATACCCAAACCACGCGAGGCCACGTCAGTAGCGATGAGGATGGGGGCTTTGCCGCTGCGAAACTCTGCAACGGAGAACAGACGATGAGGAGCTGGATGTCATCCTCTCAGAGACAGCACAGAAGGAAAGGCAACACCTGCATTCAAATGTCAAGTGTGTTTGTACCTGATAACACCCAGTCTCTCTCTGGCTGGCTCTTGTCGCCATGAATACACATTGCTGGCCACCTACAAGAGAGGCAAGCAACCTCTCATATATATATTCAACCAGTGAATATCACTACTTTGAGTTTTTTTAAATGATCCGTTCTTAATCCCTCCTTTCATAACTCACCCATCACGTCTCATCCTGCGTGTGAGATCGTCACATCGTTTCTTGGTCTCTACGAAAATGATGGTCTTGTTCTCCTTCTCAGCCATAATCTCCTCCATCAGCTGGATCAACCTGACAAAAAACAACAGAAAGAGTTAACAGATACAGAAAATGTGTAAGTTATATGTGTAAATATATTCTATATCCACCTCATTTATCACTTCAAATCAATCATTAAATTATTAAAAGGGGCAGGAGTGGGATAGAGGAAACAGGAAAAGAGAAAAGAAACAAGAAGAATAATGAAAGGAATATTACAAAGGGTCCTAAATAACACAAACAACCTGTAATAAACAAAGCAGGAAAAGAAAGACCTGCTGCTGTGACAGGCCTCTTACTTGTGGTCCTTCTCACTCTCCATACAGACATCGACAATCTGAAGGATGTTGTGATTGGCGCTGAGCTCCAGTGCTCCAACATTGATCTGGACATAGTCTTTCAGAAAGTCCTCTGCCAGCTGGCGAACCTCTTTAGGCCAGGTAGCGCTCCACATCAGGGTCTGTCTGTCAGGCTGCGCAAGGATGCACAAAATAAACAAAAACCAGCAAGAAGAGATACAAAAATGACTGCTTCATTTAACAAAAACACTAAGCATAAGCTACCAAAGCAGGAATTGCTAACACTAATATTCTATAAAAATGTATCTTCTCCAGAAACAAATCTAAATTTATTCGCATTACTCTGATCTGATCCACGATCTTGCGAATCTGTGGTTCAAAACCCATGTCCAGCATGCGGTCTGCTTCATCCAGAACCAAGTATGTGCAGCGTCGCAGGTTGGTCTTTCCAGCCTCAAGGAAGTCAATGAGACGACCTGGAGTAGCGATGCAGATCTCAACACCTAGGAGATACAAACATAGCGTGTTTCAATGTGTTATATAATGGAGTCACACATCAATTAGACAAATGCAACGATGCCAAAACAATTAAGACATTTACAGAAAAAGACAAATTACTTAATAACATGGGGCAAAGCAGTGTTAATCCAAACAGTAAACACCCCTCACCTCTCTCTAGGTCTCGGATTTGAGGTCCCTTGGGAGCACCGCCATACACGCAGGTGCTCTTGATGCGGGATGACTTTCCATAGTCATAAGCCACCTGCTGGACCTGCTGCGCCAGCTCTCTTGTGGGGGCCAGAACCAAGCACTGCAGAGCACACATACAATGTCATAACAAGCCACTGTTTCGTGAATTAGACACTTCAGTGTTGAGTTAAAGTGGCTTTTAATATCATTCTTATACACTCTATGGTATCCCAAAGCAGACTACTCAGTGATTTGTGTATTCCTTTTTCTATTCACGTACAATGGGTCCATCTCCACGCTCCAAGTAGGGCTGATGATTGATGTGCACAATGGCAGGCAAGAGATACTGAAGAAAGAAAAAGCAGGGAGAGGTCAGTGGATAATGCTGCTGTGTAATTCAACAGTGTGTCATGGAAGGAAGATGTGTGTCTCACCGATAAGGTCTTCCCAGAGCCAGTCTGAGCAATGCCCACCATGTCTCTACCACTGAGGGCCAGAGGGAAACCTTGTGCCTGAATGGCTGTGGGCTCCTTGAAGTTCTGCTGCATCAGTACATCCATTACATATTCTACATGCAGGGGAAGAAACAAATGATGAGGTCACTTCTGTACCAACATATTTCGTTGAGAAGCTGTAGTTGCTGTGTAGTTCCAGTTTTACTTACGGGGATACTGTGCCTGATGGAAGTTGATGATGGGCTTTGGGCAGCCTGAGCCTCGAACAGTGATTTCTTTCTTCCTGCGATACTCCTCAACCTCATACTGAAAGCACAAGACAGCAGTTTGCAACCAACACAGGATAAATACTTCAGTGCCAAAACCAAAGGTTTATCTGAGGTACACGATCAAATTGCAATACTTGCGGAATACCTGGCTCAATCGCTGCACTTCCGGGTGTTCATTATAAAAGTTCTTCTCAAATTTGGGAAGCTCATCCAGGTCCCATCTCTTCTTTCGTAAACGGTCGCCGGGGTTCCCAAACTTTCTACCCGATGGTGGGCCGCCTCTGCTGGACCCGAAACGAGGGCTGCTGCAAAATGATGACACACACTGTGTAGCCAGGTATTTGACAGTTTTCTGAGCTGGCACTTTATTATTGCATATATGAGTGTTAATCGCAATAAACGAATCCAAGCCCATTACAATGAGAACTACACTCACGGTTTGCGCTAATATTCGCTCGCATGCAAACTGTTGACTGAGCTGCTTACCCTCTGTCACGGCCACGGTCTCGATCCCTGTCTCCATACGAACCTCTCATTTTGAGCACACACGCTTTTCTATGGAGGGTGAAGCGGATATTTAATGCTGCCTTTAGATCAGTGGACCCTTCTGTCGGATAGCTCACCTGGCTTTCGCTGATCGTTTATGTCTCAGGCCTTAATTGAAAAACACCTTAGCTAGCTAGCCGTTAAATCCCGTTATATATCACTCTATTTCAGTCAACGTTAACGTTAACTCGAAACGCTGACAGCAAGAAACTGTGGCTTTCTTGTCGGCGTGTTGAAAACTCAAATATCACACGCCATGTTTTTTTTTTTTTTTCTGTGATGAATTTAAACTTAAGTTCAAAGACACAATAATAGCAAGCTATAACGCTATGTTTCTGTTAGCATTGAGCTCAACCGGCGAGCGGAAGCTGCTGTGACTGGCTGCTGCTTCGGAAGCCCCGCCCTACAAGTATGATTGGTTTTAATCTTGAAATAATTATTTACTTATTTATTTATTTTTGTCTGTTACAGCATACCATTTGCTCTGTAAATAATTCCTGTGTTCGTATTTTACATAATTTTTTGGTTTCATGATGGCGCCTCGCAGTTTCTATTGGAGTACGTCAACGTAACTAAATCTTGCATAACCAGTAACGTGTCGTCACGCTGAGCCACACAGCTGCAAACATTTACACAACACACACGCCAGACTTTCAACAACAACCAACATTAGCTTTCCTGCTAAAGTCTCCTTCTAATCTATCGTACAAACATGAGCACACGTCGTGTCCTGCACCTTACCTTGTTGAACGAGCGGCCAAACGAGCATTCAGCAGGGATGATGAAGTTTGTTTACTTTGTCTTCCTTTAGACATACTTTAACAGCCATCCAGCTGTCAATCAAACACACGTACACGCCCCTTCGACTGAGACAAAAAGGAGCATCTTTAATATGTCCCCACAAACCTTTTTAATCTCGTTTAACAACTATCAACATACACTAAATAATATCTTGACATCATATCTGAGTACGAAAACGAATGACTAAACGTGATTGTAGTTGAAGGTATTCAGCCTATTGTACATCATTTGATTATTTACAATGATGGATCTGCTCACATCTGAGCAGCATTGTAATGTTGTAGCTAGCAGGTGGAGGTGGCACTCCTCTTATTTAATACACTGTTGGCTAGTTTGACACTTTAATGTGCATCATATCATACATGTAAATTGTAGGTTTAGCTGGTTGCTGTAACTGTAAAAAAAAAAAAAAAAAAAACTGGCAGAAATGTCTTGTCTGCTTTGTCTTTTATTTCCTTTTCAACACCAATAGAAACCAATATAGCATCAAAACGTGAGATAATTATTACCAATATACAAATTAAAAAGTATACAACAGAAATAAAACTGGAGAATATATGAAATTTAAAATATCAAACTAAAGCACTATACCAAGCAATACCATTACAGTGATGATCATGATGGATGCTGCGCAGTGCCTAGTTTAACTCTATTTACAACATTCTTTCCACTCCGGTATATTTCCTCATTAAATATATTCAGCTTTACATCAAAACAAATCATTTGATAGTGTTTTGATCCAAGATGTATAAGGCAGTGAATTTCACTTTTTCAGTATTACTAAGTTAGTGTTACATTAATAGAACAAATTCACTGATTGGAGCCTTTGACTGAAGCGCTACAGGTTCAGTAGAAAGACAGATGTGAGTGTAGAAAGTGGTTGGCAGGGATACGTGTTCGCACTCATGGCTGGAAACCAACTCTTTATCAATTCAACCAACACATCCATTATTCTGCTAACTGAATGCAATTTTCTCATTATGAAGCTGATTGTGCTCTTCTGAGGACGCACATCGATTTGGCTGTTTCCTTCGACCTGAATACATTCATTACTCACAAGGACTGCACTGTTTGTTAACCTGCAGTCAATGGGCTTGAGTCAATGTTTCCAAATCTGTTTGGACTGCACTTAACAGGAGGAGGACAGTGATCGCACATTTAGAGGCAGCAGCAGTCAAAAGGATCTGCTGAGCTTTAATGCTGCTGCACTCAGCCATCTAACACTTACGATCACAGCCGAAAGCGACTTCTACAGCGGCCTCTGCTTAAATGCATATTAGCAATCATGTTAACAGTTAACTCAAACACAGTTTCTATTATCTTTGGGGGGGAATGGATGAGAGGCAGAGGATGACAGGCAGGCCTGATGGGTTTTACTCACTTGAGGTTTTCTTCTGCCATGCATCACAGTCTTCTGGTATAGTATGCCTCCTATTTATCTACATTTACTGACAGTACGTGCTGTCACCTTGGGTAAACAACTTTTAATGCCCAAATATTCCTTTTCCAGATGTTAGTCCAGTCAGATTTAAAGTCTTGTTTGCACTGACACGTTTGCATGGCCTTATCTGTCTGTAATGACGACGTCCTTAATCAGTCACTACTATAGCAGCGAGGCCATTATAAACAATACCAGCAGAGGCAGGCCTGTTCTGTGCTACATGTAATGCCCTTAATTATGGGATTACAATCCACAGCAGCACATCACAGCTGGGCCGGCTCTGAAGGGAAGTGTTGCTTCTTCAGTAATCTGTAATCTGTGTGGGTGTTGTCCTTCCATCAGTCTCTCTGCACACACACTCAAATCTCTCCTACAGCTGTTCCCTCAGTGCTGCACAAGCGCTGTTGTGCGAGGAGCCCAAGGCGGGCCAACAGCTGGAGTCGAACCATTAATCTTTCGAGTCACTTGTTCATATGAACCCACAACAAAATGAAAACAGAATATTTAGAACATTTCAGGAATAACATTTTCCAACAAATTACTCTTTAAAACGAGTTATACCTTCAAGGTCATACAACATTTAAATTAAAAAAAAGATATCGGTGTTTAAATTCTTATATATTAAAATGAAGCCTGGCAATTCAATAGCTCTTAAGTTTTCCATGACTATAAATCAATTCTGAATCTTAAGACAGCACATCTCAACTGGAGCACGGGGCACTGCTCCTTCTATTTGGCAATGTTTCGGTACGAGGCAGAGTCGGCAGAGGAGTGAGACAAAGTATGGATTGATATGAAAAATGAAAGATGAATGAGGCTGCGTGTTTCTGATGAAAATGGCACTTTTTTTGCTCTAGCATACACTGTCATATCTTTTTTGCTGTGGTGTTTAAAATGCAGCATAAGGATGCTTTATGCAGGCACGGTTATTTGTACTAATCCACACTCAGTGGGTGAATATAGATGTGGTGTTTCTGTTAGTAATGGCCTCTATAACATCAACAGAAATGACAACCAGACCCTTTAGTAAACCTAATGTCTAAACATCTCAGTTTCTCTTCTCTTTTCAATCCTCATCTTGCTCCCTTGTTTCCTTCTGTTTCCTCTTTTTCCTTGTAAAAAACACTCAGTCCCTTCCTACAGTCTGTTACCCATAGTTTCATTTGTCTGACATGAAAAAAAGAAAAAAAATCAGAATCTGATCTTCCATGTTAAGGTAGCAACAGAAGATCTGATTTGTCTCACATGGTTAAAAAAATTCAATATGGGCTACAGGAGTAAAGTGATTCAGTCTCAGAACTCATCGTCAGAGCTGAGCAGCAGGGTCTTTTCGTTGTCCCCGCGGGTGCTGAGGTTACTGTGGCTGCGGGAGAGGGGCGGCCCGCCCGCTCGCTCCAGTGTGGACTGCTGGGTGTACTGCTGATAAGCTGGGGAGAAGTTGTGGATGGCATCCTGGACCATGTCCCCTGGATTCATGGTCTCCTTCAGGCTGCTGGAGATACTCTTCATTGGGGCACAGCGACCTAGACGTGAGGTAGCAGGGTTGGAATATTACTTAAGAGACAACAGAGCAGGATGGACGAGGAAGAAGATATGAACATGACAGATGAGTGAGAAAAATAAAAAATGTTTCCATCCAACTGTCAGGTTAGTTTTTCCAAATCAGTGTTTGAAATGTTGCCAAAATAAATGAATGAATTTTGCGAAATTCAATCAGCAGGACTGAATAAATAAATCTGTCTTCTGCGGGGAGAGAAAGCCAAAGGACACCACTGAGCCTGGGTGGGAACACAGACTAAATAACACTGAGCCAGGAGAAAAGAAAAGACAAAATGTTCACCGACTGCAAAATAAACTAGACAACATGTAGACCCATGACTTTAAATGTAATTCCATGCTGAACTGAAAACATTGTTAAAAAAATAGAAATTTAACCACAATCAAACACAAAAACACAAACAAAAAAGCACTGTAATGGACAACTGTTGAAATGTTAAAACTGTTGTAGGTATAGAGGAAACATAGCCAACAGCAGACCTACCGTACTGTCCATAGATAGGAAATGAGCCTTTCAGTGCAGCACAGTCAAGAAAAGAGGAAAAAGAAGAAAGGGGAGACAAAGAAAGACAGGGGACACAAGAAAGTCAAGAAGAGAAAGGCTTAGAGAGTATCGAAAATAGGAGTCAGTACAGTAAAAAGGCTGGGACACAAAGAGTTCAATCAGTCTGTGTCCAGATCCACTTCAAGACTGTCAGAGCAGACTGATGATAATACACACGACAACATACAGGATCATTATCAAACCCAGCTTTCAGCCTCTTAATGCCTGCAAACACACTCACACACACGCACTTCCCTTACCATAGGAGTCCAGTCTTTTGTCCATATAGACCTTATAAGTAAAGGCATGGCGCAAGGCAACAGCAGCAAAGAACATCTCAATGCAGATGATGAAGTTTTGGTAGCCAGCAGCAACTGTTCCCTCACCCACAGAGAAGTCAGCCGAGCTGATCTGAGGGATGGCTCCGCACTTCTCCAGAATGGCCAGCAGCATTCCTGAATCGTACAAAGAGAGGCAGAGAGAGAAATGAGAACGAGAAACAGGCACAGAGTCAGTTTTCATCTGCATACTGAGCGCTGGGGGCCCAGAAACTGAACAAACACCTGCAAAAAGTGGAAAGGTTGGCGTGTCAACAAACATGATCCACAAAGGGTGATGGAAGCTGATATGAACTTGAACTCAGTCAGTCAGTCAGTAAGTAAGGTTGCACGACCTGCTTTCACACATTCTTCTGATTTTATTTCTGGCAGTGCGATGCAGCATCACAGAATTCACAGCACTTCACCGCAGCAGCAAAGCACCATCCGGAGGAAACGACTGAATCCATGCATAAAACAAAGCTGTCTTTTAACTATAGCATGTAATCCTGTTGCACACGCTAGACAATTACAAATAAATCTATTTTCTTTGCAAACCTATTGGAAATTCCATTCAAATGTACACAATATAAATAAAAAACACCTATAGATTACTGAGCAAAATAACGTCTGAATGAATGGTTTCAGACAACGGCCTCATACCTTGCCAGAAGGAGAGAAAGATGACGGATTTGACCATGAAGAACTTGAGCACGGGGTTGTACGGGACCAGCAGTTCACGAGTGGCAAAGTAGAAGAGGAAGAGAGCGTAGAGCGACAGACTGACCGAGATGTTGTAGATAATAGTCACGTACAAGTAGCCACTCGCCACGCTGGAGGAAGAAAAAGAAGGCGCTTTAGCTTCGACACACAGAAAACGTCTAAGTGAGGGAAAAAAAGAAAAGAAAAGAAGCTACACAAGGCAAGCTCATGTTGGCAAGCTGCAGAGCTTCCTGGTGCACAAATATGCACAGTAAGTTCATTAAAAGATGGAGATTTGGACTGTAGAGCAGCACGCTTGATGTTTATTTATAGCAACCCTCATTAAGGATTTTCTAGTAATGACCTAAGAACTGCACATCAGAGATAACTAGAGACATGAATTGTCTTGCATTTAGGGGTCCTTTCAACCAAAGCTTCTCAGTCATTATGTTCAGAAAAGACTTCTGGCTGAGACACAACTGTGACACAACACACGAAGTCAGAGCAAAAGAAATCACTGCTGTGAATGACAGTGGGTGAGCTGTTGTTGTTGTGGAAACATACTTAAAGTCTCCGTCTCTGTATTTCCCAAAGGCCTGAAGAATGACAGTGATCACCGCCATCAAGGGCTTCACCACACAGAACTGGAGAGTTGCCTGAGGAGGCAAGAGTGTGAGAGAGAGAGTGAGAGAGAGAGAGAGGAGGGGAAGTAAGCATGGTAGGAAAAATGATGTCAGGAGAAATACCAGGTCAATAAAAGCAGCAGTGCTCCACCAGCTTGTTTCACTCATGACTTCAATTTACCTACATTTCTAAAATCAGTATGAACATTGAGCAAGTTTCAATGACAAGCACATTTAAAAGACATCACAGTTTCTGTGCTGGCATATCTGCAGTAACTCAATCTTAACTTCTCTGCTGCTGGTTTCATGTTGTATGGAAATAAATATAGATATTGTAAAACTTTGTCGTATTCATGATAAAACAAGCATTAACATTAATTGTGATCATCACAGAGAACAGTGTTTGTTCATCTTTCTGTAAAAGCACAACCCTTTGATTTGTACCTGTTTGCAAAACCTGAGGAAGCCAATGGAGTACGTCTTCCCCCACAGACAGCAGGTCCCGTACACACAGCTCGACCTGAGGGGGAGTGCAGGTTCATACAGGTCAGGACTGCTGGAAAAGCATGCCGTCTATTTTAACATGAAATTACTTCAGTAACTCTTTCTACCAGAAAGAAAGAGAATGGAACAAAAGAAAACAAGGCAAAACGAGAGCAAACAAGACTTACTCGATGGGTTTCCCTCTGATCTCGGCCATGATGGCGCTCTCTCCACCCAGATACTCATAACACAGACTCAGGAAGTTGTAGATGACAAAGGCTGCAGACAGAGAAAACTTTACTGGGCTGTCAGAGTGACAGTTAGCATCACATGCCATTAAACAGCCATCAACACTTTCCACTTTCTAACTGGAGTATATGCTTGATGCAGTGAATTCTGAATTGAGAATGGAGTCAGAGGTAACTGAGCAGAAAGCCTCAACCTACCTGCATTTATATCAAGGTTCTTACAAAGAAATATTATGGCAATGTTGCTGATTTAGTTATTTCTAACAGCCTCTAAAAACATATTGATGCATGACAGCGACAGCAGCAGTCGGTTCATGACACAGAGCTGTCAACACTTGGTGAAACTGTCATAATTACAGTTATGTTCTTGGGTCAGAGCTGCTGAGCTTGCCACTTCGGGGAGGAAAGGTGAGTCATCCCCATCAGCAGGCTTAGAAATGATTGGGTGATGCTGTGTGTGAGCCTAAGCATAATTGTAAGGTAGAGTTCTCCAGTGCTGGGAGCAGAAGGGGAACTGTGATAACAGGACGCCTGTGGAAATGTTAAAGAAAGCAAACAGTGAGGAAGGCTCATGGTCATGTCACCCTGCCACACAACGGTGGCAGGGTGACATGGGTTGCTTCCTCTATCATTGTTAATGAATGATAAAAGTTGTGGGGTGCGGGCCATGAACGTCGTTCATTCAAAAGTTTGAGAATCACTGGTTGAGAGAAATAACTCATATGTTACGCGCGTGTCACTCATGTAATGTGTTACATAACTACCACAAAGTATCGCATGTTAAAACGTTATTTTGATGTTTATTCGCAGTACTCCTCCACAGCATCATGGGCCTAACAGCGAAGCTACACCTGGTGCGTCTCTAATCCCTCTCTCTTCTATCCACAGGTCGGATCTGATATGTAATCAGCCGAATCGGTGCAGCCAGCTTCACTGGCTGCTTTTTTTGGCTTGTTTTATTTATGCATGGCTTCAGATGAACCACCCACCCACGGTATGGTCACGGTTAGGCAACAGAAAACAAACGTCCACATATCACCTGCTGGTGTGTTTAACTGGAATAAATACTTCAGATTCACGCCCTGAGACAACTGACATACCTGCTCTAATCTTTAACAACTATCCTTCTAACACATTCAGACAGGGAGTCCCAAAAAAAGCAGGACAGTTACATCATATCCTGCGCACTCGTCAATAATGTACCGACTGTTCTGAAAACACCAATTTATTGGGCATTTCGCTGAGAAGTGACATCTAATTTAAATAAACCTGACTGCGCTGCATACTGATCCCAGCAATTGGTGTCCTGCTGCCCCAGGTGTTCTCAGGCTAATTTAAGGGTAGCCCACAGACACTAGCTCCTTACTGCCTCAGCTCTGAGGCTAAAAGCAAGCCTGTGATTGTAGGACGCTGACAACCCCTGCTTTTCACTGAAAAATACACTTTGGCTGCTTTAATCTTGAAAAGGACAGGCAAGATGAAAGATGGAACTCATTGGAACGTGCATAAATATCCAAAAGCAACAACACATACACACATTGTGCAAACGTACAGCAATTCAGAATGAATTAAGGTCCATTCTAAGTCTGCATAATGTAAAATGTCAGTTTCTCTAAACACTGTGAACAAACTGCACTTTGTGTGTACTTTACCTGCAGTAGATGCCACTAATTGTAACAGGCCTGCGCCGCGTTGTGTAAACAGCAGCAGTAATAAACCATATGCTGCCTGAAGGCCACAGGTGCTGCCCTCCCCTGCCCTCTCTCAGCCACTGTAACAACTGCTACAAGCTAGGGTGACACTCCAGAGTACAGCAGACTGAACAAACTGCTCACACTAAATAAATACAGTACACAGTGATAGTAATACGTGGTCATCGCAAGTACTCAATCCTGAATGTTTCGATGTGACAGCACCAAACATGGAGGAGGAGAGTGAGGCCCAACCCCAATGTCCCCCTAAATCATTCATTAATTAAGCTCTGTTCCCGTGTGGACATCGTTGATGTCACCTGGCAAATGTGAGAGTGCGAGAGGTTACAAGGACCCGAGATGGTATGAACAGGAATGGGACAGCATTTTGTGACGTTACCTCGTGGGTTTATGACTTACAGTGCAACAGTACAGATTTTAAAGGTATTCAAATTGCAATGATATAAACAGAGAAAAGCAGCAAATCCTCACAACTGAGAAGCTTGAACCAGCTAATATGTGTTATCTTTGCCTTCCTGTACATCAAACTAAGTTTCATCAATACAAGCACGCAATTATGCTAGAAGTATTTTCTCATTAACATAGCCATAACATGATACACAATTGCTTGTTCTATTCTAAACTTCTGCATGAAATTAGATGTAGTGGAGGCATCATTGGCTGGTAAGATAAAAACCAAGCTTACAATTTTTCTGCTCGCAAGCCTTTTAAAAGTCTTCACGAGGATTTGCTCGTTTTCATACAGTTGCTAGGAAACAGGGTTCCCCTCCCCTGCAATCCCAAGAGGCCACAGAGACATGAGAACAAAGATGGCAACCTTTGTAAATGAAGACACTGCAAAGGCCATCTGCCACTGAGGTATCGCACATAAATTCTCACACCCTTATTTCTACTCGGAGTCAAAAGACACACTGAAACACAAAACGCTCCCTCCCACCGCTGTGGTGAACATCGGCCTGCTGCTTAAAAGCACGCCAAACACAGCAGACATGTTGGTGTGCCAGTGGACAGCACGGTGTTCCTCTATGCACTCACCTTCATAGCAGTCGCGGACTGTGTCGAAGTACACGTAATACTCCTCATTGGTGAAGAAAAGAAGGCTGAGCCAGGAGTCGAAGGCATAGATGGGGACTATGAAGAGGATCCGAACTATGTGCCTCTGTTCATTTGGAGAGCTGTAGTAACGTAAGTGCATGTAGATCTAAAAAGAAAGAAAGAAAGGAGGTGAAAATGGATTCATCAAAATAGATAATGTGGCAGTATCGATTCAACGGCACAATTTATATTGTTCCTACTGTGATTTTGTGATTCTGTCCCAAATTTGGTGCACAAATGAGTCCAACTCCCAGAGCCTGAATCCGACATCAGAGATCACACACCGTTCCAGTAGGGAATAATTACATCTATAAGCACGGAGGTGACTGAATGCAGCACGTTCTTTAGGTGTATTGACTGTTAACTTGCCGAAAACATCAGCCTTGAGGCTTTTGCGAGAGAGCTGCTCGTGCTAGAAATACTGCAAAACCTAAATGTGAAATTAAATAATCAAAGGAGGGAGAGGAAGGCTTTGTGGACCAAAGGATGCCTGTGAGATGGAGCAGATGACCTACTCTCTAAGGTTACAAAAACAGATCTGACACGAGACGGAGTCCTATAATAAGCTTTTTAACGCAGTTATAATCTCAACTCATGTGCAGATTGATGTAATGATAACCCCAACTATCCAAACAGGCTTGTTCATGTGATAACTCCAACTCATCTACTCCTCTAACCCCTCCAAGATGAATATGTGGACGAGATGTGGATGAGGAAAACTGAGATCTGAAAAGATACGGTGAGGTGAGGCCTCCTTGTAAAACTACAGCTCAGAATGCGGCAGATAAATAGGTTAGCTGCCTCATGAAACCTGCATGTGTGTTCTCATCGTGTCTGTCTGTCCAGCCAGTAAACATCTGCCTAAGTTGTATATTGGAGTACTGTGAGTTTGACAGGTGTGTGTTGTGTGTGTGCACTGACACACGGGGTTGTTTGGGTAACTGATATTGGGCTTTTGTCTCCTACTGAGAGCAGCAGACAGAAGGAAGAACAGGGTGGGCCTTTGTCACCAGCACCTCTGTCTGCTCCATCTGGCTCCATTCCGCTTACATCATGTCCCACCTATCACATTCCCTGGCCTGTAAACAGACACACACCTCTGGTAAACTAACAAACAGTGGGTGACAACACACCAAGCGAGACGGTGCACTTCACTCGTCGGGCTTGTTGCTAGGTGACCCCCCCCCGCATGCGTGCATGTACACATGCACACACACGCGCGCGCACACACACACACTCTCACACCCATCCACCACTCTTTGATGTCATAGTCGAGCCAGGAGCACCTGTTGCCAGAGTGACAGAGGGCTCTTCTTTAAGCCTGTATTTGAAGAGCAGCAGCAAACAATGGACCACAAATCATTAACCTGTGCCTCGAGGTGCACAGCTAAAAATCCCACCCACACTGATGGGGTGCGATCTGCAGTGGAAAACGAAATCCAGAAAATTACCTGTACCAAAAGTGAGCTGAGTTGAGTCACACCATGCAGTGGAAAACAGACTGTGTAGTACTTCCCCTATGGCAATGCTACCAGAGGCAGTCACATGTGTATTTGAAAGGTAGTCCTTATATCATTTATTCCTTCTGCTTAATGCATGCAACTATCTTAGGAGGATAGTTTGGGCAGATCTGATGCATACTCTAGTGGGAAGCCCTCAAAACAGTAAAGTCAATCCAGCTTTTCCAAGCATTTCCAAAATCCTAAATGTGTATGAAACATGAACACCCTCATGGAAGTGCTCAGTGTTTACCTACTGTACAACAGGTGGTGTGGATAAGCTACATGGAAATATTTCTAAGTGCATGCAGGTGTTCGGTGTGTGAACGTGCACATATAGAGCTTTAGAATAACAGGGGCTCATGGAAAAATGCTCCTACATGTGAATGTGTCTGCTGTTTTTTTGCTCTTGCTGAAAAGGAGCTGTTTGTCCTCAATGACACAGTGTTAAAAGAAAAAAAGGGAGTGCAGTGCATAGGTTTGAAAGGCCATGAGCAATATTTAGGTTTTGTTCCATCACTCTGTTTGTCCAAAGGCTGTGAGCAAAGGCAGGAAAAACAGATGCAACCACTTATTTGCACTTTGTTTCAAGTTGCTGCACTTATCCAGAGTGACATACAGTAAGTAAACAGATAGGGCACATCCAGGCTGATGATCATGCAGCGTAAATAAGGCATAACCTCCTCATTCATTTCAGTAAGACCATAGCATTAGCAACACGGTGTCAGACTGCACATGGCTTGTGCAAAAACTTTTAAACTTTTGATCTTTTAAACTCATGAATGTATCGTTCTAACATCCTCCGAGATGATATACAGTATTTCACTCACTGCTACTTAGACACTACACATAATTGTTGCTGGACAAAATAACTAGTTGTGGAGACAGAAACTGAAATCTTGAAGTCATCTGCAACCTCCAAATGTCAGGCTCTCCTTACCTGGTGACATGTAATCAGAAGAGCTGTCCAAACAAAGAAACCCGATATGGTTTGGGCAGTGGAGGTCATGAGGAAAATTGGCTCATCTGGTGTGACCAATGGAGCTTCTGGTATCCAGGAGGAGTTGGATCCTTGTGGGGCCACAGTGGCTGGAGGCCCAGGGGCAAAGCCGACAGGAGAGTCATTCCCCAACCTCTCTGATAGGGTTATGTCTCGCCGCCAAAGTTGACTCATCTGTATGAAAAAAGGGTGTAGAGGAAACTTAATGAAGATGCTCTTTAAGCAATAACAGCCCGTACATTAGAAATAAGTATGGTCAGCAACACTCAGCAGCATAGCCTCATGTTCCAGGTTATAAAGGCTGAATGAAACACTATAATGTGCATGTGCATCATAACAGGCCTGCGCCATCTGAGACCTAAATCTCAAGCCAACATCTGCTGATGTTAGAATGAGAAAACAGAGAGTTACAGAGCAAAGTAGGACATTGCACAGATCTGCAGTGCAAAAGAGACAGTGTGGATAGACGGATGAAGCCAGATCAAAACAGAGTGAGTGAAGGGGGGGGCATGAGGTAGGTGGGTGAGGAGAGGCTGATAAGGAGTATAAAAACCACAAACGCCAACACACTGAGGAGGGGGCGCTGGATCACTCAAACACAGCGAATCAGTGTGACAGCGTTGAGCTGAGGGCTGCTGACCCAATTTCTCCCCTTCTTTTTCTCTTTGCCTTGCTGAGTGCAAAAACGAGACGTGGTGTCGCTGGAAACAGCATCTAACACAAACATATGGGTGGTGGCCTCGGGTACGTCGTTGATGCTGCAATAAGATAGATTCTTGAGAAAAAGCTGAAATAAGAGTAAAACTACAATGTAATCTCATCAAGAAGCATGCTGTCTAACACAGATGTGTTGGAGGGTACAAGATGTGATGAAAGGGTAGCCATCATATCCCCAGAGGTGTAGCTGGAAAAGATGGGTGTTATTGAGTTGGAGATACTTCTTTCCCCATTGTTGAGCAGCTTTAAGCATCATATTTATGTGTTTCTCAACAAACTAAGCACAGCACAGTTCCAAAGCAGGCTGAATTGTCTTTATCTGGTTTATATCACCCCTAATGCTTTGACAGCATGTGGACCTCATCAGCAGAATGGGAATCAACCATCACATCCATTGGAAAATCCCTCGAACTCGAAAATTCAATAGTAATGTATGTGAAGTGAAAACATGAGAAGTGGTGTGAATCATATAATTAAGCAACACCGACTTGGACAAATGAAAACAAGACAGGCCAGCAACATCAGACGCATCCAGAAAGATGCTGCATGTGCCGCCACCCTCATGATCAGATCACTGCACATCTCCAAGCACTGTCATCTCCCCAACTACGTCAGTGTCTTGGTGTGGATTCCAGGAAGGCAGTAATCTAATCATTCACAATGAAAACTAATTTCACAATGACTTTCAACCATCCCTGCACACCAGCTAAATATAGGCTGGTGCTCAGCGTGTTCATGGATGACTCATGCTACTTGCCAAAGCCTCAATCAGCTTGTGGCAATGCAGCAACTAGGAACACATCAGCGCGCCACACACACACACTCACACAGAAGAAGAAATACCAGGAAGATGTAACCAGTATATGGATCTATTGCGTTTCTTCAGGCAGACATTTTTAAATTGGTGTATTTTTTATCTTATTTGTTACTTCGTCAAACTTCTCGCTCAATTATTTCTGACACAGCAGACAGCTCCAGTTTGACTTCCATAATAACAAAACATTAAATGTGATTAACTTCAAGTAACATATCTAAAAACTTCCTTTTGATGCCCAAACAGGTGTTTTGTACTATACACTGATACCAGGGGAAGGTCTTATCATCATCACTGCTACAACTAGACTGAAAATTGATTCTACTCATTTATTTGCCAACTATGATTGGATGCATGTAAGCAGTCAAAACAGATTGACATATTAAAAAAAATCAATAAAAAATATCTAGATATCATCTGGGGAAAATGAATATAGGTTAATATGGGGTGAGTTCTGTGCCCAGTACATACAAGCACCAGCTTGCACCTACAATAACAAAGCTCGATGCTTCCCAGTGGACCACAGACAAGAGAGAGAGGCAACTCATCAATCCTGCTGACTGCACCCGTGCTTACGTTTCAAAACATGCATTGTACTTTGACCTCAATCGAATCAGCAGTCTTTGTGATAAACCATCATAAGACCTAAGGCTGGGGGAGCTGCCTGAAACATACTGTAAAGCTGTCGGCCATTACTGAGGATGTGTTCACTCAGAGGCACGAAGACCATAGGGCCACTTTGCAGTGACCACAACTAAAACAAATCCCACAAAGAGCGAGGGAGCAGGTTTCAACCTTCAGGGCATATAGCCGTGAGGCATTAAAGAGAGAGAGTGGGTATATCACGGATATCCAGCCAATATTTACCACAGTACTGCTAATTTTGATGATCTACTGAAACCGTCTAAGAGTTGAGAAAATCACACTGTGCTGAAAACACGGTAGCTGCTGATCTGAGCTCCTGACTCCATCCTGCTGCTTTACTTACCTTCTCTGCAGTTGTTTGATCTGCGCTGGTCTGAATCAAAGCATCAATTTAGCTCATCGTCTCAAGTCGGTTGCAAACCTTAAGGAGTACAAAAAGTTAATAGGCCAAGCGTTAACATTCAGACGACAGCCAGCCGGGTTATCTTATCGCTGCATCGTTGTTTGAAGCCCCGAAAACTGCCTTTTTCTAAAGGCAAGTGTCGGCAGCTGAGCGTGAACTACGCCGAGCGCTGCTAGCTAACGTTAGCAAGCCTTCCTAGCCTGACGCTAGCTTGCTGTTGCTTCTCTCCCGAAAGTCAAAACAAAGCAGAGAAATATAACACGACTTTAAGCTGCGACGCACTCACTTCCAGTATTATGTCTAAGAAAAATGACTGTGTTTACTTTGTCATTTCCTATCCAAAGCTAATGAACTGGACACCGTTATTTCTTCCACATCAGCATCATCGGCAATTCACTAAACGAACAGCAGCTGCCAGCACAAACTCCGCTCCGTCGGCGCATGCGCACTCACGCTCTTCACATCTCCAGGTCCTTGCCATTGAACATGATGTAACTTTGTATAGACTAGACTGCACAGCATGTGCCGTTGTTGGGCCCAGAAACACTTAATTAAAATCAAACTCTCCATGTAACAGTAAAGGAAAGATGAGCAAGAAAGGTTGTGAGCAACGTTATTCATTTTATTACTTCATAAAATATACACAAATACTGTTGTAAATAAAGTGTTAAAGAACTGTACAAGATATCAGTACACAATACATAAAGTGAAATCCCCATTACCTCAACCTCTTTTATTCCATTCCCAACCCAACAGTTACAATACCACTGGGTCATGGTGGCTTGTACAAACATAATTACACACACAGTGCACTGCTATTTACACATCCCTGCAATTGCATCAGTTGTTTTCTTTTGCATGACATCATCAAGATTGCTGGAGGTTAAAATCCAAAAGGTGACATCAAACTATTAGTGTATAATTTCTGCAGAAGGAACACTGAAAGCCCTGTATATGACATTAGGTGGACAAAGTTTGAAGCATAAGAAGAGAAGAACAACGGGACAAACAAAAAACCTGGACAAACAAGCTACTTCTAATATGGTACAGGAAGATGAAATAAAACAGAAATAAGACAAAAGTTACTTCAGACAATTAAAAAATAGTTTTAACATAAATAGAGAACAGAGATAAAAACAATCAACGTTCAAAATGAATCTTGTATTCTTAGTAGGGAGTCACTGCATCTCATGCTCTCATACTCACACATGCACTCACACACAATGTTGGATGACCCAGCTGGCAGAGTAACAGTAGCCAACCCCACAATTTAGTACTTTAAATACCTAAAATTCTGAACCCTGCCCCAATGTATGTCATTAGTATGCATTTTTCTACTTTACACCTTAAAACAAATAACCACATTTTGGCTTTACATCAAAATAAAAAAAAAATATATATTTACAGTGAAGTAAACATAAAAAAAAAAATGGATGTCCCCACCCCTGTAAGAGTCATCCCTGACAGAGCCTGCCCACTGCCCTATGACCGCTGATAACAAAAGAATAAAAAAGGTAACATTAAGAACTATCATAAAAATTGCAGCCACTATTTGTTAGCCAAAACGGGCAGCTATGGTCTCTGGTCAAATACACTGAGAATTTCCTGAGGAGCTTTCCCTCAAGACTTGGAGTGTGTCTTTGCAATATCTATGCTCATTCTTCACCTTACCCACTCCCATTAAAACCAAAGGAAACACGCATGTCAAAAACAGGCAAAACAAGGGCTGATGGAGGTTTTGGTGGCAGAGTTTTGAGGGAGAGTAAATCATCACGACATGAATGAGGGGCAAGCAAGCACCAATTGCTACTTCACCAGAAACTTTACAACAGCTAGAACATCACTTACTTATCCTTTTCAAAGTTACCTTTCTTTTTTTGTTCCACTATCCTCTCACCTACCTCTCCCTATTTCTTCATCTTTCAGCTGTTATTTCTCTCAAAAAAAAAAGCAAAGCAAGGAAACTCATAGCAAGCTCCAATTTATGTCTTCATGAAAGATAAAAGGGGTGACATTCACTGAAATGTTGTTTCTGTGGTGTTAAAACTGAAAAAGATAAATCTTTACTAAGCCTATATCAGTCACAAAAGTTGACCTTTGATGAGAAACATGTGTGTCCCTGATACCTTTTTGCTTCTAGGATGCCATCAGTTCTTCACATTTGTCAGACAGAAGGTACTGAGGGAATGTTTTGAGGAGTGGAGCAGGTATGAGCAACCATGGGAGTAACATGTAACAGTAACTTATTCGTTTGCTTTTTGTATTGTGGTGGTGGTGGTCCACAGTTCAGCAAGTCCATGAAAGAGTGCACGTTAGATACTGTTGTGTGCTTCCCTGGATCCTTTAAAGATTTACTGTCCATTTCCAAAGATCCATGTGTCCATTGGCAATCATCTTTTCAGAAAACAAGGTAAAAAGAAAAGGAAAATAATCCGGAGCATGAACATACTTTGCAGCCCTGCAACGACAGAGTGATGTCATCAGAGAGGGCAATGGATTGGTGAGTGGTGTATTTCTGCATTCAGTGTGTGGAGTAAATTAGTGAAATTAGACCTCACCTGTCAGTTCCATGTGCATACAAAGAATTCTACTTCCCCATGTGCTCAAATGGCACGCTGACCTGCAAAACAATAAAAAATAAATAACAGAATTAAGACTCAGAGGAGCAGAGGAGAACACACACACATAGTTATTATATCATGCTGAACCAGATCCACGTCCTATTAGAGGCAACATCACACAGATCCATACATACAAAAAATAAAAAAAACAGTTCCAGGGACACAGTTCCTTGCATTGTCCACGTTGACACAAGCCATTCTCATAAATGAATATACATATATATTTTTTATTAGTGCAGTGTGTGTGTGTCACATGGCTGACCAAAGGGGCTGTGAGTGTCTTCTCACCTGTGACGTGGAAATTCTGGATTGGTCATGACGGGCTGTTAGGTCAGAGGACGACACGTTGGCAGGAGCCCCACGGTGGAGCCGCATGCTCACCTTCCTCTCCCTCTCTGCACGAGAAATTGCACGAGGTGACGTGTTGCCTGAAATTAAGTAGAAAATTGAGAACTACATTTGATGCAGACTATGAAGAAAAATAAATTGCAGCGTCATCGTCGAATTATTCTGTTATTATAAGACAAACAGCAGGGGTTTGAGACTTAAGCAATGTAACAGTACACTCACCAGACTGCTGGACCCGTGAGGCAGGGTTAGAGATGGCCTGCTCTGGCCCATTCCTGACTCTGTTGGCAGCTCCAGGGTTGGGACCCGGGGGGAGGCCCCGTGATGCAGACCCCCTGGGGGCTCCTCCAATCCGCTCATCTCTCTCTTCTCCTGTCCTCCTCTCCCGATCCCCATCCTCGGCTGTCCGACTGGCACCCTGATAGATGAGATAAGCCACATTCAAGTCTTTCCATTAACAACAAGTAGCTCTAAAGTAGCTGTATCATATTGTAAGCTGTTTAAAAGTTCCTTCTAAAGATCTTTAAGTGGCAGCTAGGCACCAAAACAATCATCAAGACTACAGTTGGAAACACGTTATGTAAACTTACAAATTTGAGCATGTTCCAATCAAAGACATAATCATAGGAGAAACCCTGACGGTGGAAAAGATTCCTGAAGAGCTGTCGTAGGTAAGAGTAGTCTGGCTTGTCATCAAAACGGAGAGAACGGCAAAAATTCAGGTATGTGGAGAACTCAGCTGTGGGAGAGCAAAAAAGGGAAACAGTAATGAGGAGAGACTTAGATAACATTTGCTGTATGTAAAGTGCAGGTATGTTGCTGCCATATACAAAGAGACACCAAAGACACATTACTTACAAGGGTATCCTTTGCACAGAACTTCAATGGGTGTGGACATTTTCTTTTCACTGATTCGTTCATACTTCTGTCTCTTGGTAGCGGCTTTGAGGCCCTGCCAGGGAAGCGAGCCCAGGTTGAAGTACATGAGGACATAGCCAAGAGACTCCAGGTCATCACGTCTGGACTGCTCTGTGGACAGAAAATTGTGAGAGTGCGAACAAGAGTGAGAAAACTGAGGGATGTAAGCAGTAGTGCTACGAAAAAGGGCCATTTACCCTGGCCCTATCTACGGTTTTGAAATAATAAACTATCTTCTTCAATCCTCTGTGGCCAGTCACAGGTCACAGTGGCCTGTAAATCAACACATTAACAGTCATACAGGCCAATAAATATCTGTTAACACAGTCAAAAAATGAAAAAGGACATCCCTTCGGACAATAGGGGCCTATTAACACTATTTTTAGTTACTGCACTTTCAAGTGATCTTTGCTTGTAATGATCTTTAAATTGTGAATCTTGTGAACCTTTTCTTACCATCGAACCATCATTCATCCCTTCATTATTAAACTGGTCCCACAGTCATTATTTGATCCGTTCAAATGATTGGCTAATGAAAGTCCTGTGTCCAAACACACTGAATTTGAGAAAAGTGCTTCTAGTTTTTGTGCTTGCACACAGTTGGAACATTTACAACACCCATTAAAATTTAACACAACTGTACCTGTAGGTCAAGTTCAAAGCATGATTCCAAACTATTCCGGTTTTTAACTGTGTTCTGTTCTTGTTTGTTTTCTCGTTAATTATTTTTAACAAGCTGACATAATCAGAAATGGAAGCATGCTCTCAATGATTCTTCAAGTTTAGATAGAGGTTGATGCATGGGGCAGTTTCAACCCCCTAAAATGGTTTCCTCTGACTTGACAACCCTACAACATAGGGTGCTAATGTGGCACTTCTTACTGAGAAACTTGTGTAGCCTGTTCATCAGCCAGCACTTGAAAGTGTGGTTCTTCAGTCTTTTAAAAGCAGACGAAATTACTTCTTGAAACTAACACTGAGTTTTTACGTGCTTTTTAAAGTGGAAGCAAGGTATGTGCATCTCAACTGTTACCAACTGCCATTGCTGGTTGTTTAAATTCCACATTCAATGCCAACTTGTCACATTTAAAACTACAACTCCAAATAAGCTCTTAATCAAATGATTTTAGGCACAGAGAAAGGCTAAATAGTCTAACAGAAAAATCACACCCAATCATTCTCACTTAAATGTTTGTTTAACAGAAAGTCAATGTCAAACCAAAGTATAAACAAAAATAACTGGTTGGGGCTGCAACTGTTCTGCTGGTTCACTGCAATGAGATGGGGAATGTGTTAAAATGGTTAGTCATATGAAAATACTCTGCACAATGTCTTAGAGAGCATTGCACTGAAATGACGACACCACAACAGGGCTGTTTGCCATCCCAGATGGCATTTCCTCCTTTTTCTCTCTCATTAGTCCTCTGCCTTCATATCCCTTGTGCTATCCAATAGGGTGTGTATAAACAAAAAGACGATGTAGAGAGGAGACACGTCCAAAATTAAACAGTGGGGATGGGATAGGGGTGACAATGAGAAACTGCTTCCTGGCTAAAGAAAGTTAAGCCCCAATAACAACTCCAGATTTTAAAAATGCTAAAATATTCGTAGAGCATTGTTATGTTCTGACAGTGAGAAGGGATGTGACTCATTAAATAAAGAATCCAAAGACAACTGCTGACATGGAAAGTCTGACAACCAGTACAGTGCATTACACTTCCAGGCTCATAAGACAGCTCTGAATAATCATTTTTAACATGGTGTTTAGAAGCAACTCTCAGAGTGGGTCAAGGGTGAATTCGGTGAATTTTTAATTATTTTATTTTCTTTCCATTTTAACTCCATTTTAAAAAAGATGGGCCTGCTGCATGATACAAGGCCTAGACTGGACTGAACACATGGCATCTTGCTGAACTTCAGTCTGCTATAGTCAGGGTTATCCACACTTTAGGCACTTTAACCTCTCTGCCAAGACAGTAATACATGGAATGTAAACAAACATGAATCACATCAACACTAACAGGGTTTTTTTGAGAAAGCATTATCACGCGGGACTATAACAGAATTACCTGACAACATGTGTGTGAATAACCAGGCCAAGAGGTCAAAAACCAACAGCAGTATTGTTTTATGAGGATCTAATTGGTACGGAAGTAAGGTTTGTGTATATGCTTACCAATTCCAAGATGTGTGTTGATGGATGCGTAGCGCGCCGTGCCAGTCAGGTTCTTGTTCTCCCTGTAAGGAATGTGCTGGTGTGTACGGGCATCACGGTACTTTTTGGCCAGGCCAAAGTCAATGATGTACACCAGATTACCCTTCTTGCCAAGCCCCATTAGGAAGTTGTCAGGCTTGACATCCCGATGGATGAAATTCTTGGAGTGGATGTACTCAATGCGACTTATCTGAAGAAGATGCATGAGACAAAGAGTGGCAAAATTGTCAGGTTCTGTACAACAAAACATAAAATTCTTCAGTGCACAGACAGGATACATTACAGAGTGTCACTGTGACATGAGTTCATGGTCGTAAGGCCACAACACCTCATTCTATATGCTGCCAGCCCAGCACATTCCTTGTGTTGTCTTCTAATACATTTTTTGTCACTGAACAGTAGTAGGTGTACTTGATACATCAATACCTTGCGCTAGCTAAGGCAAAAAGAAGGACGAGGAAGGACAACAGGATATATGAAGACAGGACAAGGGAAGGTGATGACCCCGGACTATAAGTGGAGAGTCAAACATCCATATAGAGGACTGACACAGCAACTTGGCTGCAGCTAAAACAAAAGGTGAGAGAAGTTGAGCTTGAAAGAGCTACGTATGAAATATCTAGGCCAGCACAGTCTAAGAAGAGGCCAGGATTGCAAAGTACACTAGATATACAAGAGTAGTGGAGACTAAACCATCCATAATCTTAAAAACAAACACAAAAAAGCCCTCAGGGGAATCATGTGCATTGTTTATATATAGAGTGTGCACAAACAAATAAAAGCCAAGTAGGCCATGCACATGACCTAGTGGAATCATAAATATTACCTCTCTGTAGTCTACTACAGAACTGTTTCACATAGTGGGACCTTAACGGAGGGGACAGTGAAAACATCTTGATTCCAATGCCCCTGACTTAAAGGCAGGATGACTGGGGTTTTCCTCAAAAACATTCCTCTCAATCATCACTTATGAACCACTAAAAAAGTGTGGTGGTGTCTGTATCTGCAGAGACCCTGTCCTCTGCTTGGATTTCTTATTTTGCTATGTTCAGTACATTCCTGGGCATCAACCTTTGGGCAATGGGGGTGTAGCCACCAGCAAAGTGTGCAAAGTGTGAGGTCAGTATTTTAGAAAAGCTAGCGACCATGTGACATCCTCATCTCTGTCTCTCTCCCCTGCTCTCTATATCATGGATGGATGAAGAACTGCATGTCTGCACATCTGTTTGACTGAGCTACACATACAAGTGGAGCAGAAAAGCCACAGCAGACAGGATGAAGCGTGCACTTCGGCAGCACTCACACAACATCCGGGAGGTGTGTACCAAGGTGCGGGTGTGTTTCTTTGTGCTTTACAACATAAAAGTAACTATTGCTATTTCTCTAATTCACTGCTTTGTTCTTGCCACCACCGCTCCATCTCTTCATTCATTCTTAAGCTGATTCAAGCACTGCTGCACTCACACTCTCTCGTTGAGACAGGGAGGAGGGGCCAACATGAATAGTGTGTTAACAAACAGCAACAGACAAATTCCACTCATTCTCGTTTTAACATATGGTTTTGTGTCATACCATCTGGTCTGCCAAAAGCAGGACGGTCTTTAGGCTGAACTTCCGGGAGCAAAAGTTGAAAAGGTCCTCCAGACTGGGACCAAGCAGCTCCATCACCATTACGTTGTAGTCTCCCTCTGCACCACACCACTTTATTGATGGAATACCCACTAAAATACACACATACACATATACTGTCACCATTAAGTTTGTTCAACTTGTTAACACTGTAAAACCCATAATTCATATCATTTGCCATATAACAAACTTTGCATCAAATACAAGTGTATTTTTTAACCTTGTAAATCTTACAGAAGATAATCAATTTCTTTAAAATACCTTTACTCATCAATGTAGGTTCAGCTAAGATGGATTTCAATCACAACCATTTGAAAACATAACACTCATTCGGTCAAATTCTTATTCCTAAAAGAATTCATTGCACATCTTTTCAGAGCCTGAGTAGGGTATTCACATCTACAACATTGCCAGGGACAAAAAAAATGGTAAGGAATGCATGAAGAATCTTGCAAAGCGTGTCAAAGCTATATACACTCCTTACCTCCTCCTTGCATCATCTTGTAGAACTTGCTTTCAATGTGCAACTGTGGGTGTTTGGTCTTCACACATTCCAGCTTGATGGCTACCTCCTCACCGGTGGCAATGTTTGCACCTGAGGAGATGCACAAAAATACAACACGGCTGAAAGAGCCATAACAATTGCACCCTTTCCAGGCCAATGATGGATGAATAAGAAGGAAAATCAAGCTCTGTGCCCAGATAAGGGGGGGAAATTAATGGTACAGTATGAAAGGAAGACTGTCCAGAAACCAATGTGGAAAGAACCTTAACAGACGAGACACATGGAATGTTGTGTAAGACGTGAAAAAAACTAAAATACTGCATGCATTTACTTACCAAGGTAAATATCACCAAATGAACCACTCCCTATCTTTCGCCCGAGCCGGTACTTGTTCCCCACTCTCAGCTCCATGGTTGCAAGTCGTCACTGCCACCAACAGACAAACAGAGATGATCATAAGAAAGCAAAGCACACATGACTCCATACTAGCTCATCTGTGCTAACACTCTTTTCTCTCAGCACTATCACTAAAATATTATAGGATGAGTTACTGTATAACTCAACTGAAAATAACAGGACTATTTCCTTGACATTCCCAAGTAGTAGAATGAGGGATGGTACTCTTGAGTCAGTCAGCTGTTCACATTATGATCCATCAGTCCCATGCTCACTGAAATGACCACGTGTTTGAGTGACAATGTTGCCTGAGCAGGGCTAGTTGATCAGCAAACAGCTGTCTGGCCTCCAGAGATACATGATTAGGATTGGGAGGGGGAGGTGGTTAAAATGAGATCAGCAAAAGCAGGGAGGAGAGGAGAAAGAAACAGCAGAATGAGGGCTACAATGAAATGCAAGTTGCCACTTGGAAACTAGAATCAACTGCTGCACAAGCACAAAGACGTGGCAAAGATCGAGTGAAATGAAGTGCATCTTTTGAGCTAAACTGCACGTGATGCTGGAGCAGAATCATCATTTATTTAGTGCTCTCTCTGCCACGCAACGTTGTGCAGCCACTGCAAGAGCAAGACTAAGCTCTCCACTGTTCTGTACTAGCACTGCCAAGGGAAGGAAGGCATGAGCAGCCGCGGACCGCTGGTTGGCTTTATCTGTGTCAAGGCCCTCAGACAGTTCTGTGCGATGAACTTGAGAAAGTGCTGCAGAGAACACATCAGCATAGACCATCATTTATCAAAGCAATTTGCTTCCTAACCACCAATTTGGGAACACAATGTAAACCAAAACTGAGCTCTTTACACTAACAGTGTGCTCTCGTTCCAAATGTAGCATTGCTCCATCTTCAAACAACACTTCCAGTCATGTGACATTGACAATTCAACAAGGGAATATAATATTCCCTTGTTGAATTGTAGGTTCAACACACAAACACAGCAACACTGAAGTGACCACATGTTTAACTGATCAGCAAACAGCTAGTCTGGCCTCCAGAGATACATGATTAGGACTGGGAGGGGGAGGTGGTTGAAGTGAGATCAGCAAAAGCAGTAAAGGCAGGAAAAGAAATACATATAATACTAATGCATGAACTACAGCATATTTACGGATTCCTGCCTCTACCTACACCCCCTATAAAAAATATGAAATAGTCTGAGAACTAAAAGAATTAGCAAAACAAAGCATTATCAGATAAGCTCAATTTTGTGGGTATGCCAACTCAAACAGAACAGTCATCAGTTCTGCTGGACCAGTCCTCTGCATTCAGTCCGCTTCCATCCAGAGCCTCCTTTATCACAACATAAATTATCCCACAAGTTGCTTTGCTTGATTGTAAGGAGTGGGATTAAAAAGAGAGTTGCTGACACCAGCTCTGTTCAAAACTACTTTCTCAGTGATGATGGCTTACATATTCACATCTTGGACAATCTGAGTTTAAAAGATTCAAACTCCAAACTACTTGCAATGCACTGTCCTCATTTCAAGTGAAAACATCAACTGACCAGCATACTGTATGATATGAAGTGCCCCTAGACCTCCTTGTCAACTGTAGCTGATGAGAGGACAGCCTGTCAGAGTGAATGTGATGGATGCAGATGGATTTGGGTTAATAAAGGGCTGGGTTTCATTACACCAAGAGGGTATGTCATGTGCTGCAGCCAGGGACCCGATTTAGGGGGCAACATTAATCACAAGGTTACACAGTGAGTGCCACTGATTAATTACTTGGTACCGGAGCAGTGACACTCAATTGCAAATTGCATTGTTTCCATACAGTTTTCAGTTTTCATCAGATGTGATGTGTAGCAAGTTGAATTAGCCTATCACACTGGACCTGACAAAGGACCATGAGCTGGGAGTAATGGTCTACAGGACAGTGGACTGGTTACGATTCCACAGTCCATATCTGCTGCTTAGGGGGAGTCATAGTGGCAGTTGTGGTTGCAGGATGTCCTGAGGAGGCACACTGTGATTAAACCAAATATACCTCATAATAATCATCAGAATCCAAAGAGTCAAATAATTTTGTATTGCTTTATATAACATCAAATAGAAAGTAGAAAGTGCCCTATCCTACAGTGACAATATCAGTCCTGTTTACGAGAAAAAGCAAGTCAGAGACCCAGAACCAGAGATTTCAGTCACATGAAAAACACGGCTAAGCTACGCCTCTCAGACTCCGACAGCTGTCACTCCACAGCCAGATCCTGTGTTACACACACAACACTAAATGCGAGCATTAATATAACCCCCGCTTTCAAAATCTCAAATATATCCACTTAAGTTGTTTATTTTTTCACGTTAATGGTAGATGTCAGGCTACGGTGCTCTTTCCTTGCTGCAATTTGATTAGAAGCAAGTCAGTTGTGATTTACGCTACAAGGGCAAAAACCTTTGCTAGAACTAATACTACATTTCGTGAAATCCACCTTCGACCTTGATGTTTTCAAATACCCGTTTCTATCATTGACGCTGTAAGTAAAAATATCGTCCGAAGGCATTTACGTTAGTTAACAGTTAACGTCAGCTGCTAAGAGTAAGCTAACGTTAGTAGAAATACGTTAGCAGAACCGTAATACGTACTGCACCACCATTGCTGTCGAAATTAAAAGATGGAAATGTAACAACATATCGCACTTCGTCACATTTTGTATCATACTTACAACCGCACCCATTTATGTACTGGACTAGCCTGTGTAGATAGCCATCCTTACTATTCGCCCCCTCCCCCTCTCCTGTAAGCCGTGAATACTAGACTCTGATTCGGCCGAATCAGGCCCCTTTTCCCCCTTGGTTTCTCTGGTTCCGCGACCCACCACTCACCTGATATTGGGTTCGTCCGAGAGCTGGTTCGGTGGAGGTTCTGATCCGATGGTTGTCAGTCGGACAGGAGCCTGGGCAGAGACGGATGGGAGCGGATTCTGGTGGCTCTCATTCCCTCAGCTCTTAGATCCGTCGTTGGTTGCACTCCCTGTTGATAGTCCCTAAGAATCTCCAGCAGCACGAGCGGCCGTTCTCCACTCGAGTCTGTCTCCCCCTCTCGTTACTTAACAACGCGCCCGTTCACAACGTCGATGATGTCATTCTCTGGCTGTCAGGGTACAGTCATTAAAGGAAAACGTCACACCAAACTGCTCCTGCCTCCATAAATTTTGACCATTCATTATTTATGCCGTTTTTTTCTGTTGCTCGTTTTGAGTCACACTACTGTTCACAAAGTGAATCCGGTCGTATTGGTTGAGTTTATCAACAAATAGGTTACAATATCAGTAAACAATAATATTAATAATAATATGGGAAATTTCTCTATCAGTTGGTACATATACTACCAAGCATGTCCCATATGATGCTCTGGCAACTATTGAATCTCACTCACTAATGTACACACACACAAAATATGAGGTCAGTCACTTGTGGGAGTTTCTGCTATCTTACAAATTGCACTCAAGTATGTTGGGCTCACCCTGATAATCAGCAGCCTTTTGAAAATGGCCCTGTCACAAAACATTAGGGTATCCTGTAAATCCAGCCTGAACTCTATGGGGAAAACTGTGGTCTATGATAACGTTTTTGTGGGCAACAGCATATCCACTTAGCACAATGAAAATCCATAACTGCATCAGAGGGGGTAAATAATTTCATACAGTAAGCAGTGGCTTACTGTAGGATGACGTGGGTGTTAAATAGGATTGGTTTGTGGATGGTAATGAGAGGGTGACAGATGGACAGGCTGGCTTGTTTTTCTGTAGCTCTGTCTATGAACAGCTCATAGGCCTTTCCCTTTATGTAATTTCTTTGTGGTACTCATCACTGTAACATGCACAAAGCAGGATTTTTCACTGCCGCCATGCAGGCAGTGCTTAGTGTTCACACGCGCGTTACAGCATTCTGGACAGTTTCAAGCTGGTTTAACGTATAAAAGGGACTCACCACAAAAAACCAACACACAGAGACCAAAACTAACACGTAAAAATAGACGTTACAAAAATGACAACGACACGATTAGAAGCCAATACTTTCATCTTTATTAATCTTGTTCTCATTTGTTTAAATAAATTTTTCCTTTGTAAAATCTCATAACGAAAACACTGAACAGGAGTGTTAAAGCCTGTCTTAATTTAAAACGAATGCACAACAACAGAACATTAAAAACGTACGGCAACTCTTACTCTGCATCTGTAAACAACCCGTCCCACCCCTCCCTCCCACTCCACACAGTTTGATAAGATTTGGCATGTCCATTTTCTCAACGCATATGCCTTCAGCTCTTTGTGTCATTAAAATGTTCTCTTTTTTTTTTTTATTATTGCAGGTCGGACAATAAAAAAGACAAGTCTGCTTTAAAAAGAAAAAAGAAAAAAAAACTTCAAATGAGAGAAAAAAAAGCATTAGTGCCAATATTTCTTAACACACAGTCAGCAGTATACCAAATGCACTCATTTTTGTAGACCTTCTGTATAGTAAGCAGCCTTGCCCACATTATGACAGGCAGTAACATGCACACACGCACACACACTATCTTCACATTCACACACACGTGCGCGCGCACAACAACTGTGGTGGTTTAATTTACTTGGTCTCAGTCTCACTCATACTCATGTCCGTATAGTGTGTATGATACTGCACACAGTATTGACACATGGAGAAATGCAACATAGCCTCAAACTGCCAGCAATTTAACATTTATCACTGCAACAGTAACAAACATGTTCAAGAGAGAATAACAGAGAAAGAGTGCGTGAGATACAACAGTAGGAGGTCAGCATTTTGAAAACAGAACAATGACATTTTTCAATATTTTCACTGTTCAAAAATTAAAACCATACATACAAACAAAACAGAAAAAACTAACTTAACATACACAGTAGATACAGTTCTGTTTTCAATCAGAGCTGTTTGCATGTGTATTCGGTCTCCGTTTTAAAGGGGACATGAATACAAACTGCACTTTAACCTCACATCATGTAGTAGTTTTAAGTTCTCTTATACGATGAAGGTAATGCTGTTTACAGTGCCCATCTGTCTGAAGGCTTGTCTGTATTTGGTGAGTGCATGTGTATGTAAATCTGTTGAAAAGTCCCCTATTTACTAAGCACATTGCAATCCAGTCAAGTCTTTCAGACCAACTGACTTTTCATTCTTTTTCAGGTTTCAAGTCTAAGCAGTTGAAATCTTCATCTGTGGAAAAAGGCTGTATACACATCTAACAGTCCCTGCATTTGTTTATATAATAGCTTAAGTCTGGCCACGAGAATGTGTGTAAGCATGTCTCACATTTCTGCTTTGTGTGTGCACATTAATATGCATACCATGTATATGTATGCAGGTGTATATATGTGTATTACATTAATATGCATACCATGTAAATGTGTTTGTGTGGATGTGTGTGTGCTATAGTAAGTACATATGTATCCCAGTGTATGTCGTATCAGTGTGTCCAAACCTACACGTACAAATGGAGGGGGCTTATCAGATAGAATCAGCTCCTCCACCCAGCAGGTCGCCAGGCAACAATGCAGCAGGGCTGTCCATTTGGTGCCTTTCCTCCATTTGTGGTGCCCCCCACAGGCTGCTGCTGGGGTACCCCGCAGTCATGCCACCCCAGAGCCCAGACCTCCCAGACTCCACACCGCCGACACCTCCTCCTTCCCCTGCCCCATTGGTGCTCCATTGGGAAAATATCCCCAGCCCGGGTCCTTGGGCTGAGGAGGTTTCTGAAGAACTGCCTGTACCATCGAGACTCTGCCAGGCAGAGCCAGAGGACCTCACGCTACCTACAACCGCTGCTCCACTTTCCCCTCCTCCACCACCATTTCCATTTCCACCTGAAGTTGTGCCCGCTGATGCCCGTTCATTCCCCGGGGAGCTGCCGCCACTGCTGGCCACAGCCGTGCCCGTTCCAGATGAACCCTGCGTCCCACTGGCTGCTGCCCCTCCTGAGCTTGCCCCCTCTGCCCCTCCGGCCTGGGAATGTGCAAAATAACGAGCAACTTCTTCCTCACTCACAAACTCCGCCAGGATTGTGGTGTTGCCCAGAACACACCTGAGAGGAATTTACAAAACAAGGCTCTTTAGATCAACAGGAGCATGTTCCATGATAAGTATTCAGTCTGTGCATTAGTGAGGTTACAGTTTAACCTACATGTGCAGTGCTCCCTGGGCCTTGGCTGCTTCCTGCCGGCTGCTGTAGCGAATCAGAGCACTGCCCTGGGTCAGGCCAAGGTGGAAGGTCAGCAGGGGGCCATGCTGCATGCAGATAGTCCTCAGTGTGGAGCCGTCAATCTACAGGAAAAAAAGTATAAAGGTCAAGTGTAAAAGATTGTTTGTGTATGTGATGTGACAATGCTACGGTAATTGTCTGCAATCTTGAGCCATCAATTTTAAGGCCAGAGAAAGGTCAAGAAATCTATGAACTTATGCAACAATGGTTATGTGTGTGAAGAACCATGTGCTTGTTAATAAGTGATGTAGTGAGACTGTACACTGTGGATCTATCGTTCTGTAATTCTGACACTTATGTTAAGTTAGATGAGCTGTGCAAGCGTGCGCACATGAGCACTGAGTAAAGCCAAATGCATTATTGTTTAAAAAAATCTTCATTACTAAAACAAAAACTTTGTCTACATTTATAACTGAACATTTTAAATTCTATGCTTTTCCCACAGCAGTGTCATGCAAGTGTCATTTGTGCAAAACCCTAATTGATCAAATGGCTCATCCAACTTCACAATCCAATTACAGCGGGGTAATGCATCATTCAGTCTAATTTGCATAAGACAGACTGAAGGGGAATGTAGATGAATGAGCACAGAGATTTAATGCTTGTCAGTCCAAACCCTGACCAGTCTGTTTGGGCATCTGTATTACTGTATAGCCATAATAACTTTTGCTGTGATGAAGGATTGTGAGAATATTTTAATTCCACATTGCTTGCACAGCATTCTCCTGGTCTTCTCCACAACCTTGTGCAGTATACAGACAACAGGATTACTGCAAGTGACATGGTTAATATTTAAAAGTTGTCACTTTTGCTACAAAATCCCCGAAAATTGTCAAATTAGTTTATGATTTACTTCTCAGATTTTCCTTCCCTCTTAACCTGTCCCTCCCTCCCTCTCACTCCCTACCTGAGGGGTCAGGTTGCTCAGCAGCAACCAGCAGCTGCCTCTAGAGGCAACACCATCACTCCAAGCTGAGCCTATGAAGGAAAAAGAAAAAGAGAAGAGACAAACATAAAAGGAGGACGGATCAATTAGCGGGAGATGTCACAGCTGATGGCAAATACAGAGTTTATGCTGAAGATTACTTTATTTACTTAAAGACAACTTTAATGCTCAGTTTCATGATAATGATCTAAGACTGGAGTCATCATATCACTGACAAGACCTTCCTCTACACAGTATACAGCTGTTACAGATAGTTATGAAATGACTGAAATCTTTTCTCTGTAAACAATACCTGGCCCAAATCTTGACTCTTGATTAATCCCACCCCCTCCCCAGCTCCGGGCCAGACGCGGGCCTCCACTTCCCCATGGGGAGGGCGAGGCCTGCTTCTGATTGGTTAAGCCAGGAGGAGGGCGTGGCAGTTGTGAGCTGTTGCGATTGGTCTTCCACAACTTGTTTTGTCCGATGGGCTCTGGGGGCCAGCTGGGCTTGTACTCCGAGTACTTTCCTGAAGAGGAAATGGGGAGGTGGGGGAAAGAGGGTGAAATGAGTTTTGACAAACAGACCACAGAAATGGGAGTTGAGAGGACAGAGTATAGCCAGCTCCTTTGGCATCTTTGTAGAAAACTTGCACACCCGTAAAATACAGTGAAAACACAATGATAGTGACAGATGAAAAGTAATTGAAAAGACAAGTAACAACTGATCCAATTAGATAAAAGAGATTCAAGAATCAACATGCAAAATCAAACAAATCAAAGCATTTACCTGTGCTGTGCGCATTGCTGAGGGGACTGTCTGAGGCACTGTAGGGCCAGGCACCAGGTGAAGGCAGCGAGGTGTTAAGGGTGGGGTTTGGCCCTATAAAACACTAAAAGGTTATCTCAAAGCAACACATGCTGTTATAAAGCTGGACTGCACATGAAGCCTTTGAGGAAGAGTTTGCCAAACCTTTGCCCTCTGAATTTCTGTCAATAAACACCACTGGAGCATGTTGCCAAAACTTAGTTCATGAGATTTAGGAGAAAAAAAAAATGTTCGGACTTGCACCCACTGCATGCCTCACTTTGTGCGTGTGTGTTTAGCCATGGGATGTGAGTCAGTGAGTGAAAGACGATATGCTAAAAATAGCATTGGAATCATTGTTAAGCATGTTCAGGCTCATGTCCAGTTGTGGAATCTTAATTACGCTACATCAGTTGATGCTCATCATACTGGAGAAGCCAAACTGGAAATGTAATTTTCTGTTGGCAGTCCAACTTGTCTGACTGAAATCAAAGTGGCTGCTTTGTAATAATTCAGAAAATAGAAATGTGTATCATTACTCAACATATAAAATTTCCATCATGTTACAGTGATAACAGTTAATGGTGAACAGATTTACTGCTCAGCCCTAATCCTCATAAGAAAGTGCCTTGACAGAAACTCAAAGTAATTCACTTTATTAACAACCTTAGGCTTAACATTACTTTAGATAGTAATATTTAACCTACAAAAGTTAATAGTATAAAAATAAATGCATTTATTCAGTCTGTCAGCTTCATGCCCTGCTGAGCCAAAGTTAGCAATGCTACTACAAGTAAGATCCTCCAATCTATTCTTTCCTTTTATTTGGGGCCAAATTGGAGCTCATGTTACTACAAATTTCAAGATTTGTTGAGATTTGTCAGTAATATTTTAAAAGTCAATGCTATTGGAAACACACTCAGATACCTATGTTGTCTCGCAGCAACTGGTGGTCAGAGTCGTTGAGGCTCGGGGGTCCTGGGGAGCCAAGAACACTGCCAGGGGTCATGTAGGGGTCAGACTCTGGGTCTCCACTACTCTGGATTCCCTTCCAGGGCACACCAGGCTGGAACTCTGTCATCAAAAACAGAAAACTTATTGACTGAAAAGATACGCTATATTGTCATTGATATTTTTAGATCAAACATAACATTTATACATGCTGGATGGCTATAAAATAGGTAGCAAATGAACTGAATCAGTTTGATCTTGATTGCTTTAGGTAAGGTACTTCAGTGAAAACAGCAACAATAGCTTCTGAGATGTTGAAGTATTGAGTCAGTTTGTGTGCACACACATAACCTCTGGACAGGTTGACACCTGTCTACTGTTCTCTCCTGTGTACTAAGGCTCTGATCCTAATTAGAGACGGCACTTTGGTAAGATGTAGCAGAGAAAGACACACTCACCTGGAGGCCAGCTGGATGTGGCAGGTTTATTCCCCATTTTACTCCCAGGGGTCCGGTGCCAGTTGTCTGCAGAGCCTTGAGGGGGAATCCCCAGACCATCACTACCCAGTATTTCATACTGGGAGTAAGGGGATCCTCCTCTCACTTTTATAGCACTGGGTAAAGGGCCTTGGGAGTTGCACACAGAGGAGAAATAAGGTCAAACAGACTGACATGAATATGTCTCAGTGGTTCATTCAGACACACTGTGAAAGAGGGTGATTACCAATGCAGTTAAGACCAGACTGACAACAGCCTTGGAGCCACACTTTGACAAAGCCTGAATTTCACCTTGGCGAAAATCATGTTACAAACCACCTGTTATCCTACCATTCTTGTGAAGGGCTGTGTCAGGGGGAGATGGAGCTGGGGAGTGTCCCTCCATCATCCATTTGAAGCGTGACTGCTGTCCTCCTGTGTCCTTCATCCCTCCCATCATGGGACTGAGCTCCAGCCCTGACAGGTTACCACCGGGGGCAAGCCCTGCTGAGCACAAAAACATAAACACTCATGGGCACATTACATTTTACTAGCACTCAGTTCAATACAGCCTTTGGCTTATCTGGCAAGTGTATTTTTCCCCAGAGTTTGTGTTCAGTAGCACTGGGATTATACTTAGTGCTGAAGGCTACAGGCTGTTAAAAATGGAAGGCTGTTGTTATAGCAACAATTACAACGGCCATGTGTCTGTGTTAACACAAGTTAGATAGGTATTCAGTAACTAGATGGTTCTTATTGGCCCACCTGAACAAACAGACAGACGAACAAACGACAAGATGCTGAGACTCTATTATTGCAGGTAGACTGGGATGAATGCTCTTCCATAGTGCACTTCACAACAGTTTTATGTATAGTTACCTGCTCACCTGACTGTATCACATCTAACCGAAAAACCTTTTGCCTGCTGGACTCACCAGAGTACATCCCTTGAGATTTGGCATGAAGGTCTGATAAGGGTCCCCCCATTCCAGGATGTGGAAGGGGGTCTACCATGGCCTGTTTGGATAGGCCTCCTCCCATATGAGAGGGGGAAAGTTTGGAGCTCCCTCCTCCTGCTACTCCTCCAACTCCACTCTGCTGATGTTGTCTTTGCTGCTGCAGAATAGCCATAATCCTAGCCAGCTGAGAGGGACAAGATTGAACAAAAGAAGAGAAAAGAAATCCATCAGAATGTCTGCTAAGTACAATGAATGGTCAGAAATCGACACTGCATGGTGTGGTATAGCACATGACCATGCTCACCTGCTGTGGGTCTGGCTGCTGCCTGAGAGGCTGAGGCTGGGGGAACTTCCTCTGGTTCTGCAGAAGCTGTTGCTGCTGCTGCTGCTGCTGCTGCTGCTGCTGTAGCAGGAGCTGACAAGCCTGTGGGTTGGTGGGGAGAAATGGTCAGTGATGGAGGTAAACAAAGAATACATAGGCTAGTGCTCACATATAGACACTGAGTGAGTGTGTTATTAGGGATGGTTTTATTACAATTGACCACGTATTTCGAGATATTCCAATACAGGCTTACACACAGGCAGATAAACAGACAATGAAATATTTAATTCAATGTGATGAATCAATCCAACAATCAACATTCTAACAGTTAGTCATGTACCAGATGGAACTGCTGCATGTGGGGGTAAATGTTGCTGAGCATTGCTAGCTGCTGTGGGGAAATCTGAGGAGGGAACACTCCTCCACCAACACCACCAACCCCTCCGACACTTCCAACGCCACCGACACCTCCTACTCCTCCAACCACTCCACCCACACTGCCACCAGGAGAGGGCATCTGCTTCAGCATGGGACCCGGCACCTGCATGTCACAGGAATTTCTTTATGTACGGTTGTTGATACAGACACTCGTAATTTGAGAAAAGAGGAACAGCGCATTCATCGAGCTCCACTCACTCCAAATTTATGAATGACTTCAAGTGAAATTCAGTTTAAAAAAAAGTCCTTGTACACCATCTAGTTTTAGTGACAGGTGTGTAAGATCAAAAACTACTGACTGGGAAGAATCCTATTTTGAGTCAAGAGGCTTCAAGATGCAACGAGTGTGGTGCTGCATCACTGTCTAAGACCAGATGAATTAGACAACAATTAAACAATGATACAAGGTTACAAGGTGTCTGATAAACAGAGAACTGAAGAACGCTGGGAAATAAAACCATTAAATTAACAGTTAATATACAATGCACAGGAAATTAAAAAAATGAAGCTGATTATTTCATGTCTGAACATTGTGTTAATCACCTCTTAAAAGCCACCCTCTAGCCTAAAAGCCATAGCCACAGCTACTATTTACTTCCAGACCACAAGGCGATCAGGCAATCAATAAATTGACTCAACACGTAACAAGACCCACAAACTATGTGTTTGTGTGTACTAACAGGAATAACATATCACTATGGGTTTGCTGCACGGCACTTTACCCCCAACTCTTTTCAACATGCAGCATCAGCATTATGAGCAATATTCTGTTAGTACTGAAAATCACACAAACAACAACACTTTGATTTGTGTGAAGTGAACATTGGCAGGACTCAGGGGACTATGTCTCTCCTAAATACAGCATTCATCATAACTATTAACATCACAGACAGAAGAAAACAGACCTGAGCAGACAGGAACTGATGAGGCACTTGAGCACGTAACCCCTGGGAGGGGTTCACTGGATGCATGCCAGGCTGGTGCATCCCTCGAGGTGGAGGCATCCCTCCGCCACTGCCAACAAACACTCCATGGCCACCCATCTGGAGTACAATGGAAAACATACAACAATAGCAATATATTTGTGGTGAGGTTTTCTCAATTCTATGTAATTTTTTAGTCCTCAATTAAGCACAACTCAAACTTTGAATTTAATTACTCTGTGGCAGATATTGATGATATAAAAGACAGACTCATACCTTTTCACCATAGGGCCCCATGTCAACAGGACCCATGTCTTTGGAACTAGGTATGCGGTAACCTCCCCCTCTTCCTCCTCTCCGCATCTCTCCATTATAATCAGTTATTCCTCTCTTGTCTCCTTCCATCTTTTTGTCAACACTTGGGTCGTCACCCTGAGAAACAACAAAGTAATTTAGTGACCTAACACTTATTCATAGGACATTAACAGAGGCCTCACTGATAATCCATCCATCATAATGCCATTATCAATATGAGTGACACACTCAACATTACAGATAAGTATCAAAGTAAAATGTTAAGAAAAACACAGGATGACTGCTGTTTTCAGTAGTTATAAAATTACAAATTAACATCTTACCAGAAGACCCATATTTGAAAACTGCCGTGACACTGGGTTCATCCAGCTGTCCCCTCCTCCACTCTTTAGGAAAGAAGTTTAAACATTATTCTCAGTCAAAAACGGGAATACAAAAAATGCAAACGATTGTCAATATTGAGGAAAGTTACCAAACAGAAAGGAAATTGTTTTGTCTTAATACAATGAATTAAGAGAGACCATGTAAACTTGTGTGTGTGTCCTAGAACCTCCTTTTACCTTGATGTTGCCTCTCTTTGCTCCATGAGTCTGACCCCAGCCTCCAGAATTGAAGGAGGAGCTGCTTCCCTGGGAGCCAGTGCTGTTCCAGACGCCTCCACCGCCATCATCTTCCTCGTCCCAGCTGGGGTGACGGGAGGCTGCAACTGAGCCCTCTCCCTTCCCACCCCAGCTTTCCATTGACTTGGTGCCTGAAGCAAAATCGAAGCAGCATGATCATGATAATATCAGCAGTCATTTCGAGACTCAGCATCAGCTCGCAGAATGATAGAACATCAATAGAACATCAACTCAGAACTCACAGACTGTAATATTTTGAATTACACACATTTTTTTCTATTCTTACCAGATTTACCAGGATTGGGTGAAGGGTTCCCCCAGCCAGAAGCTTTGCCGGGTTCATCGGGATCACCCCAACCTGTCGCTGCTTCTGATGTCTGGCCCCAAGCAGCCGTACCATTATCCACTGATTGTGCACCTCCTCCTCCTCCTCCCCACATACCTGGACCTGGAGAAGAAATTAAACACCAGCCTTCAGAATGTGCCAAAGAGAAATAGACAAGTTAAATGTGGAATTCTAATTGCAAGAGCCAGTGGGGATGACAATAGTAAATATTGTGCTTCTCAGCAGCTGTTCCTGGTATTTAGAATCAAGGAGATAAAAAAAATCCTTGACTGCAACACTGCTACTACTTATAGAAACTAATGGCAAGTAAAGAACTTTTGCAATACTTTAAGAACACTTTAAATGCTGATGCTCAATCTACTTTGGTTGTGGCTTGCACTTTTTTTTTCTTTTCTTTTTTTTAAATAAATGGTGCACCTTCTGCTTACCAACTGCAGTGTTGCCAGGGTTTGTGTCCCTGCTGTGCTGTATCCCCTGCTGCCTTCTAGGCGGCTGTTGCTGCATGGGTAGTGGGGCCTGCTGACCGTGGCTTTGGTCAGGTGTAGCACTGTTTTTATCCCACAAATTCACATTCTTGCTGTTGTAGCAGGTTGGGTCTCCCCAGGCTGAAGTGCCATCATCTATTTCCATTTTGCGACTGATGGACTGAGGGGAAGGTTCTTCCCAGCCACTTGGCTCCAGGGTGTCACCCCCAGCCCCAGAGATTTGGGGGATTGGGCCAGAGGTCCAGCCTAAACTTTGGTTCTGATTCTTGGATGGTGGACCTCCACCTCCAACATTGGACCGACTGTTCCATCCTCCTTGCATGGGACCTCCTTGTGGCTGCTGGCCCTGTGATTGGTGCTGCTGTTGATTTGGGGCTTTCATTGGTGCCACTTGGCTGTTTGGTATCTGTGCTGCTGCTGTGAGGGGCTTGGTACTCCCCCAGTCCTGATGGGATTTGCCTCCACCCACATCTCCGCCCCATCCTCCTCGCTGGGATCCCCCTTCATCCAAATTAAGCCAGGAAGATCCATCATCAGAGTTGCTTCCACCTCTGCTTCGCCCATCACCGCTCCCACCTCCAGGTATAGAGTCTCTCTGTCCCCAGTCTCCTCCTCCTCCACACTGTCCTCCCCAACCACCTGCCTCCCCTCTTCCAGTCCCCTTCCATCCTCCTGTCCTGCCCTGTTTATCCTCTGAACCATCTGCCCACCCACTACCCTGTTCTCCAAAGTCTCTCCAGTTCCCTCCTCTACCTCTGCGATCCCCCCATTGCTGTTCTTCAGTGCCCCATCCTTTGCCCTGCTTTTCAGGTGGGTGATCCCCCCAGCCTCTAGCTGCCTTGCCCTGGTTGCCCTCCATATCTTCTTCTGGCGTTCCTGGCTTCCTTATAGTGCCACCAGGCATGTGGGGACCACTGGTGGACTGTGTAGCACCACCATCCCAGCCATCCCTCGCTGTAGCAGTGCCGGAGTTCAGGCTGGTCGTGTGACTGCCAGCAGATAGATCATTATTCATTGAACTGGTGTTAGACGGGTACCCAGGACTGCGACTAGTGGTAGTGTTCATGGTTGCTGATGAGAATGTAGAGGAAGATGAAGTGCTTCTCTCATTTCTATTTCCTGCTCCTCTTGTGGTGTCCAGGTCCCAGGCCACATTCTGTCGAATCTGGGTCTGCCCCCAGCCCGTGTTAGACAGAACCCTGGGGTCCAGGTCTGATCGATTGAGCATGCTGAGTAAGGCCACTTCAGCATTGGAGGTCTTGTTGGAACTGCGGCATTCAGATGAGGCTCCCTCCTGCTGTTGTCCGCTATCACTGCCTCCTCCACCACTTCCAGCTATGGACCCTCCTCCGCTAGAGGATGAGGGTCCTCCCCCTCCAGTGCCTCCACCCTGCCCGCCCCACTCCCCAACTGCACTGTCCCCACTTTCCATCCCTTTCTGATTGTCCCAGGCTTTTGTCATAGTTGAAAACTTTGGTGAGGCAGAGTCCTGCAAAATGCTGCCACCAATACCTACACTGCCTCCACTACTGCTGCTGTTGCTGCTCCCATCTCCTCCTCTTCCACCTCCTATTGCTAAGTTACTCGAACTTGCACCTCCCACTGTGCCACCCCACTCTGTTTCTGAACTGCCTCCTTCCCACGCTCCCTGAGATACCACTGGGGTATTTGAGCCACCATCATTTCCCCGGCCCCACCCTGCCTTGTCACCCTGGCTACCAAAGCCCCACACATTCCCTTCCTGCCCCTGAGCTACAGTCCCTCCTCCACCCCATCCGTCTGCCTGTGAGGCACCTGCACTAAGGTCAGAGGACACCGGAGGCCTGGATCTCCAAGAAGAGGCAGCAGAGGAGGAAGTAGAAGAGCCAGAAATATTACCACTCCCTTCATCTTCAACACTAGCTACCCCACAGTCCCTCTCATCACCATCTTCTTGATTTGGTCCTGCTCCTTGTGCTCCCCCGCCTGAACCCAACTCTGGCCCCAGGCTTCCTAAGTGCTGCTGCTGTTCTCCACTTCTGGCTTCCACAGCTGTCTCAGTGTGCTGCTGATGGAGACCAGTTTGATTCACAGATGAAAGAGAGTGAGTGGTGATGAGGGTGGTGCTGGCAGAGAACGAAGAAGCTGAAGTAATGGACGAATGAAGTGGAAGGACATCGCCAGCCGAAGATGGTGTCCCACCCTGCACAAGGGCAGGCCAGGCAGAGGGGTTCACATTAGGGTTGAAATTGGCACCAGGGACACTACTGCTGCCACCCATAGGGCTCTCCTGAGGCCCAGGAAGAAGATGGGAGACTTTGGAATTGTAAAATGCTGCTGATCCTAGCCCTGCCTCCACCTGAGAAGAGGTGGAAGAGCCCCACACACCACCACTTGACTGAACACATTCATTAAGCGAGGAAGAGGAGGAAAGAGGAGAAGAACGAGATGAGGAAGGATTGTCCATGTTCCCTGCTCCTCCTCCTACCGCTCCTCCCTTCTGCTGGATGTTTCTCTCACTCCATGAGGCACTATTGTTGTTGATGTTACTGGGGCAGTCTTGCTCCTGCATTCCTCCTCCAGCCCCATTAGAACTCAATTTGGCCCCGCCTAGGATGCTAGGCCAGTCCGCCAGGTCAGTCCCATCCACAATCACGTTCCCGCAGCCCTGAGAAGAGGACGGGCTGCCAGAGCCTGCCCCCCATGTGGAATTTGCATAAGTTGAAGTAGTAGTAGTAGTAGAAGAAGAAGAAGACGACGACGACAGAGCAGCGACACATAATGAGGATGAGGAGGAGTTGGTGGGTGAAGCGGAGGATGAATCAAGGTTGGAATCTACATCGAAATAAATTGAGACAATTTATTTAAATGTCAATTTAAGCATTAACAATACCAATGACTTGCAAAACTTACAAACTGGTGGTCCCATTACGAGACATTACTAGTAACTACAATGAACATATACCATTGCTGTCATGTACAACTACAATTACAGTGATGTCTATATCATAATGTCAACTGATCGATGATGTACTATTGTAAAATCCCTTCCATGGCTATTGGATAAACTGTAAAATGGATCTTTAAGACATAAAATCACTACTTTTGGTGGGATGTGGTACTCTGTGGACTACTTATCAAGTTTGATGATTTTTTTTCAGAGAGATCAACCCACCTGTGCCTCCAGCTGTGTTTGCATTGGGGTTATCTGCTCCCTGTGAGGGGAGAGATGGGGTGGCTACCCAGCCACTGCCTCCACCAACCCCTCCCGCAGCCCCTTCCCCTCCTCCTCCACCCAGCAGCATGGAGGATAGCGGTGGCTGGCCCCTCTTCAGAAGCACTTTATGGTCCTGCTGGCAGCGAAATCTTGGTGGAACCTCTCTGGACATGTATCGCTGCTGCTGGGAGGTCTGGCTTCCAGAGGGGGAGGAGGAGGGCTGTCCGTTGGCCACAGCAGTTCGCTGCTTTGCATTGTTCCCGCCACCAGGAGGAACTTGCGCAGAAACCCCAGCTGCACCAGGACTGGGGGATGAGGGGGCAGCAGGGCCAGGGCTGGGGGACACTGAGCCTGGGGTGGTGAGCGGCTGGGAACAGGGGGGCTTGGCTGATTCTGGCACTAAAATACACAAACAATGAAGGGTGTGAATCACTGGTAGAAGTACGACAAAAACAGAAAGACAGTGTGGAGTCATTGCTCAGCAGCAGGTAGATGAAGCTTCTCTATAGCTGAGAGCTTAAGAAAAGCTTAGGAAAGTTTAAGTGTCTAAAGCGTGAGCATAGATGTGCATAACCTTGTGCAATAATTCCCTAGGTCATCACAATACATTAATGTTATTATAACATCCGGCTACTGCTGATTATACTATATTTACAATGAGACATAGACATCATACCACTGACATTATCATATGGAATAGTAAGTGATAAAGAAAGAAGTGTGATGATGACACAAACAAAAGAAAAAACATACCTTTGATTTTCTGTTCTGGCACCTAAAATACAAAGAATAAGTGAGTCAGATGCACAGCAGAAGAGAATTTGCTGGTGGCAAATTAATGGCAAAAAAAGAAAATAAGAAAATGTTATTTTGTTTTGACATCACTATCTACATACATCTACATGGACTTACAAATGTAATCTTTGTAGGATTTGGTCATGCTACTGCAACTGAGAAATATATTAGCAATGCCCTGTTCAAGCAAAAAATTTAAGCAGGACATTGAAAATTCATTTTACAATATCCAGACATGACAAAAGCTCTGAGCTTTAAAACCCTGGTTACCTACCAAAATAGTGAAAATTCATGTTGAGATGTTATCATCTCCAATTCAACAAAAACAATCCTGGCCATAAGTCGTAATGACATGGAAGTGGGAATTTCGCACATATTCCCTGCAAAATTAGACACAGTCAGCGTGTGAGTTTTTGGTGACACTGTTTACCTTCTGAGAGGTTTCCCTTTTCTTTTTATCTTCTTTCTTCTTTTTCTTGTCTTCCATGAACTACTGCTCCCTTTCCTGATTCTCCTGTCTGTGCAGAGAAATGTACACATTCAATTATTAATGTTACACCTTGGGCCACACTGAAAGTAATTTAATGCTCACACAAGGATAACCTTTTCATACACAGTTATAGAGTTTGACTCAAAATGAATAACATGTATTTTATCAGATTACTGCCAAGTATTCTCTTATACAGTCCATGCTGTAAGGACTGTAACGTTAACCACGGACAGACAGCTTGACAGCAGCCCATGGCAGCCTCGCTTCTCACTGCATAATTCATTAACCAGCAAACGATTGCAATTCCAACCAACAGACAACACAGGCGGCAGTCAAACAAACAAGGGACTTCAAACTCTAAAACATGTCAGGAAAAGTCCAGTTCTTTTGCATTGCAGTAGAGACATTAATAGCAGCGTGAGCCACAGAATACTAGCTTTAATGTGAGTTAATCTGTTTAGTGTCACGAAGGCTCTCTGAACTCTCACCTGCCTCCCACCCTGCCAAAAGTAACGTTAAACCTTTGAGATATGCAAAATACAAGACTTAAACCCAAGTCACGTTAGCCCGTTTTTATGGAAGGTAAAATATACTTCAGGGGGCTTTAGAAATGCACGCGGAAGATTAAAGGGATCTCAAATACCAGGGAGCTGTAAATACGACTCGGCCCGGTGTTTCTGTTAGCTAAGCTGCACATAATTAGCACTATGTCACACAGCGCTAATGTCAGCTAACTAGACAACTTATGGCTTTAACCCTTCACTGTACCCTATATAAATGCAACAACTGACATTATCTTTAATAATGAGTTAGTGTAATTTGTGAGAACCCCCCAAAAGGCAGATGTTTGCGGTCGCATTAGGAGCAAACAAACTGGATTTCGTGTAAATAACAGGCCAGTAAGGAATAGCTGTGCAGCTACACGGGACCACCCGAAGGGCTTCAGTCGGGTGAGCAACTAGCTAGTGCTAGTCGAGTTTAAAGCGGCTGGTGAGCACCGTGCCGTGACCCGGGGAGCCGGGGGCTCGCGGCGGTAGGCAGTCCAGGAGCAAGGTGTCTCTGTCGCCCCGCTCGACCAATCTAACCTCTACGCAGTTGACTGCAAACAACAGGCACGTAATGTTAGCCAACGACATGCGCCTTATTCTCAAACACGGCGCATTTAGTTTAGCCTACTTACAGTTCAAATTCGCAACTTTGCAGCTGGCACAAAAAACACTAACGTTACGAACAAGTCCGTGAACTGACGGCTAGCAGGCTGGTCGATCAGTACTAACGGTCGACAGGGCCAAATTAAACGACGAACTTCAGGGACGTTTCTTCAGCATTGCAACGCGTATCAAGCGAAGCTCTTCCAAAACTGAAACCCAAATATCGCTGGCTGCGTAAAGGCGGAAATAACTATTGTTATCTATCAGGATATACACAACGAAAGCTATCAATGAGCATAATATTAATGTTAAATACTCACCTCGGGAATCACACAGGACATAAAGTGCTTCTGTGCAAAAATTCTTGCAGACCTACCGCTAGCAGGCTAGCAAGGTAGCTAGCCTAGCGAGCTAGTTCTTCGAGGCTTCCAAGGCTAAATTGAATAAGAAATGACATCACCGAGAGGCGAAATGTTAATCGTAGAAAAACGGAGGAAAGGCGACTATCCTTTTTGGGTGACTGTAGTTCTCAAGCTGTAAACAAAACATGCATAACCCCTTGATGACTGTCAGACGCTGTATGATCGTTTAGTTTACTATCGGCCATTTTGCTTCTGTGTAGAGGTTTAGGCAGCATATGATATCACCGAGCTGGTTGTTGATCAGAGAGGGGAGGAGGAGCAGGGCGCTCCCGACACCGTCCACCAGAGGGCGTCTTCTCCCTGGAAACATGACGTCATACACGCGGCGTATAAATAAGTAAACAAACGGGTCAAAAATCTGTGATTACAGTAAGATTACCTGCGCAAGACTGTAACAGACCTTGAGATTGCTTCCCTGAGCTGCAATTTTAAATCTACATCTTAAACACAAGGAGCACTTTCACGTGTTTTAGTTTTTACTAATTGTGCTGAATAATTGTGCGCATTTTGATTTGTGAGAAATGCTGCGATGTTTTTGTAACTTTAGTGGCAGGAAGTCAAAAGGCAGTTTCTTGATTGTCCTAACATATATTTTTTAGGACGTTTACAACACTTAGTTTATTGATTTATTACAAAATTTGATTGGTCAGGATGATGAATGTTCTTCCTTTGATAGTTCCACGTAGCTTTGAAAATTTGCCAGAGAAACAAAGCACTTTTATCACTTTTGACAGGAATATATGTATAGTATGCTTTAAAGTTCTTTCACAGTCTAGACTACGTGAGTGCATGCGTCTAAATGTAAAAATAGGTTGTTTTTGTTTTCCATTACCTTGTCTATACTTCCTCAATTAGTCTCACTACTGCTCTGATGTCTAAATGTCCACTTTTCTTCTCTTTCAGTTTTAAAACAACAATTATATCAAGTTTGTTTTGTACTTGAGCACACAAGTGAAGTCAAAATCAATTCCTTTTTATTATTAATTTATTTCTTAAACTGGTTACAAAAGGAAAAAAGTGATGTGGTAGTTAAAAAACAAAACCATCTGGCCACAGTGATCCACAGGCTATGTTGTACAATGTATTGTAAATACAAATGCAGCCCTTGCTGACTTTCAGTCATACACAGCCCACCTAAAAATATAAGTTTTCCTTTTTAAAACAGTCTGTGTTGATATACCTGCTGTTATGCCAGTATGATACTAAGTGTGACCTGTAGACCTGTGGTTTACATCTTCAAGATTATGTCAGCCCAAATAAACACTTTGTCTTTATTGCAAATACAAAATGCAGACAAGCAGATTTGTACCCTCCATTACATCCCTGCTTATAACATACTACAGTCCCCTTCAGCTATACCCTCACAGCTCAACTGTGTCCTCACAGCTTAACTTTCCACTCACATCATAACTGAATGACAAGTGACACAAATGCCTTATAAATGGGTACCTTGTGTGATCCCCAAGAACAATTTTGAAAGTACAGTTATCTAATAAAACTGTATAATAAAACCTTATTTTTTTTTCCTACTATTCCTCCATTGTTGCCAGTCCAGCTTGGCTATATAGGTGATAATAATGAAATTTCTGTTTGTTTACATGTACATAGGCCTAATCTTAGGAAATAAAAGATGATCTAACAATAATTGTTAATCTTTTATAGAATGTTGTTTGTTGCTTATCGGCAGCTGCCAGATTCTTTATTCAAAGACAGGAAAATTAGTTCGTGTTGTGAATACACACATTCAACACAACATCTCTCCTCTACTGAAGCCGATCCAGTTCCACCCAAGCTACCGCCCTCTGCTGGCTGTGGATGGCATTGCATATGGCTTCCAGCAGCTCATCAGTGCAGCTCCAGGCGCTGGGCTCCAGGGTGTAGTAGAGCAGGGGCAGCGTCTCCAGCTGCAGCTCTTCGGCCTGGCACACCTCCTCCATTATGCTGTCCTCTCCACACCGTGGAAAAAACTTCCTGTTTCAAGTGTTGGAGGGTCACATGAGGCAAATTAGAGGGAAAGCTGTTGGGCTCTTTCAAAACAAGACTTTTTGCATATCTGTAAGGTAAAAAAATGGCACACCATCTGCACATGAGCTAAAATGCTTATTTACCCTTCCATGTGAATGATGTGATGTGTGTTGTGAACCTGGACAAGCCTGAACAAAGCACCAGCATGCAGCTAAGCTCTGAAGTGTACCACTGTAGCACTGAATTTACTGTGAATGGACGTGCACATACCTCAGCTTCTTGTGCTTCTTGTTCTTGGGGCGGATATGGATGACGATAGGGTAAATCCCCTGTCTTAATAAGCCCTCAACACTGGGCAGCCCCAGCTCCAGCAGACAGTGCTTGTCCTGAGACAGAGAGGGAGATTTGGATAATATGTGACAATTCACATTCATTATTATTACCACGAACGTGTTCTCTCTCGATAAAATGAAGAGGTGTCACAGGCGAGAGCTATGATTGGTTATTGAGATCATTATAATTACTGAGCAAAATGTGGTGAAGCTGAGTAATAAGAAGGTGCAGCTATGTGTTTGTTTGACAGGGGAAAACAAACAACAACAGATATGTGTTTTTTAATACCTGGCTGATGATATCCTGAATTGACTGCAGCCGTATGCCCAGAGCCTGCTCTGGACTGCAGGAATCCAACAAGAACACTCTCTTGTCTCGTCTCTCTGAAGCCTGGATGGGCTCTGCATACAGGAAACAGAGGGACGAGGAGACCGGGGTGTATTACTCGAGGGTCAAATAAGGAACCACGTTTTTGTTCACTTGCGTTTGGGGCACCATGGGTGATTTAAGTGTGTTTGCTGTGCACATACCTGGTGGGCAGGTGTTGAACTTCAAACCAGACTCTGCTGGTTGCAGCAGCCTCTCGATGAGACGACAGGAGAGAAGAGAGGGGGAGAAGATGACCGGCCGCTTAGTATGGACCTGCACTGGCTGCACAACACTGTACGGGATCAAGTGCTCCTCGTAACCTGAGGGGAGAGGCATGCATGAGGGTACGTGCACACACATATACACACACACACACACACACACACATACAAACACAGATTCATCACACAGATTTGCTGTTGAATTCAGGGACCGCTGTGGCTTACGTTTGCTGAGTGTGTAAAGGACCTGCTGCGTGGAACCAATCCCACGACAGCTGGGGTCCACTGCCTTGACCAATCGTACACGTCCAGATGCTTTCTTCAAGAGCTAGAAAAATGCATTTAATAGTTGTGTTAATTGTGTTTAGCAGTTCTGTCATAGTTTGGTTAAGCACAGTGACTGACATTGAGCTTGCTGTTCATTTCAATATGAGCAGTCTTTCCACCTTTTTCTTGAAGTCCTTTTGCTCCAGGGCCATCTTTCGTAGCCTTACAAGCAACATCTGCTGTGCCCTGAGATTGAAAATCGTACAATCCAGGTTATTTACACTCCTTACACATACTATGATTCAAACCAGGCTAATGTTTGTCTTTCAGAGCTAGTGTAAAAAAAATCCTCATTGGCCTGAATTAGAATACGCTCTCTGATAATGCAGCAGTAAAATGAAGGTTTAATTGGCGTGCCTGTTGTAGTTGGGCATGGTTCCTGCCTGCAGGGGCTTGGCTGTGTGCGGGTCCACCAGGGAACAGCGCCAGTGGTATTTCCCATTGTACTTTGTGTCTGTGACATGTATAATGTCATCACAGGACACACCCAGAGATGGCGGGTCACCAAGGGGCTCCATGTTGAGATTGACACGCACATAGAAGGAGTCAGCACCCATGAAATTAGGTGCTGAGAGCTGGGAGCACAGCCTGGAGTATGCTGAGGACAGGCAACAGAAGAGGGGTCAGCTTAGTCTGTCTGTCTCTCTGAGACATGAATGGACATTTTTTAAAGAATATGGTTTTACTGTTTTACATCCATTTCTGTCAAACCTCTGAGAAAACGGACTCACCCTCAGGGTTGCTCTGGTGTTTGAGCGTTGAAGGCTCGGTCCACCACTGCAGAGAAAAGTGGGCCACCTCAGCAGTGCACTGGCTCAGCAGCACGCTGCCCCCACCAAACAGAACCCGCTCCAGCTGGACAACATGAAGAGAAAGCATGTTACGCTCCAGCCTTGCATTCTTCTGTTCTTTTTCTCAAACAACCCTCACACATATGATTTATTCACCATGCAGACACACACCTCCAGCAGCTCACTGCCCTCCTTCAGTCCATATTGTTCAGCTGGGGAACCAGCTCGCACATGGCTGACAAAGATCCCTGTCCGGTTTCCTCCGATTATGGTAATATCATCAGCTAGACTGGATCTTCTGTGCTTTGGTGAGATGGGGGGGCTTGAAGACGGGGAGCTGGGGGGTATGCTGAGAGATGGCAAAGATGGGCAGCAGCAGATAAGGATGGTGTGACATGCATAGGAGGCAAAACGTGGTACAACTCCACGAGTCTATCGACTGGCCATAATTAAAAAGTTGACTTCTGTGCTTGTTTTGAGCTCTAACAATTTATTTTAGTATATATTCACATCATGTTGTATGTTATGTGAATATTTATAGCATTAAACCCTTTTGAAAACAGTTGAACCCTTATATTAATGTTTCATGAGATGTTAATCACTATTCTATAAAACTGTATCTGCTAGAAATGAATTGTTGGTTGCATATTAAGACTTACATAAACGTGAGATAACGCAGTTGTTGTTACAGGGCCAATGTTCACTTGTAAAATAAATCCCCTAAAATGTTTGTAAGGCAGGACATTTTGCTGCATCATCATTCTTATCTATGATGGTATTACATTTGCTACAAGCAGCATATTAGTGGTACCATTGATTATTAAGCAGAAGGGAACCACATATGTCAATGTTTTAACAATATTTTTAGTGGATTTCAGTGACAGGTGGCAAAAACTGTGAGGGTGTACCTGGGAACACTGGGATCGGGTTGATGTGAGGAGACTGCAGGCAGGTTGACCAGGTCAGGGGGGAAGAGATGAGAGTGTAGGGAGTTCCAGGAATCCCACAAAGACAGTTCACTCTGCTCACCTGAAGACACCACAGAGCCTCATAACTTCAAATTTCATGCATTTTTTTTCAGCATGATGGATAATTAATGGAAGGTGGGGAGCACCTGAAGGCCTCATTTGTTTGCAAAGAAGACTGTGACAGTGGTTCATACAAAACATGACAGAATCACACATACCTGGTATGTTATCATTCTCATCACTGCCCCAGGAGTCCAAGTCAAACCTTTTCAAGCACAACGAATGAATGTTAATCAAATGAGGTTAGTTCGAACAGGCTGAAAATATGCATCGGCAGGGTTATGTGGGGCTGATGAGCTCACTCTGTGTTGAATCGCCGGTTGATGGAGTTCATACATGGAGGAAAGGGGAATGTGGAGAGCCGATTTATTTCCTTTTCATTGTCTTCTGTCTGAGGGTAGAAAGGTAAATAAAAACATACAGATTCTCACTCTTTCATCCCTTCTCTCTTTTTTTCTGAGCAGAGCTGTAATACTCACTGACAAAAGGAGATTCTCCTCAGAATTGGAGTGAGAGTCTGTGAAGGAGCAGAGGATTTTTTTAAAATAAATAAAGTATATCTATAAGAAATAAATCAAGTATTGTCCTGCACAAAACTTGAGAATCATCTGTCACAACTTACCCTCTGAGTTTTCATTGGCTTGGCCTCCAGAGGGCGCCTGTGGCACAGGAAAACAAGTAAATATACACTAGTATGGCCTACCAGCTAGTGAGAGGTGTGGTGCAGGTGCTAACACGCTGAGAGTTGCATAAGAATCTACTACGTCTCATATTCTAGACAATAACAAGCTCTTAGTGTAGCTGAAGAAATTTACTTTGCAGTCCAAAAGCTCCATTCTTTACATAGTGTGATAACAATGGGAGAAAACATGTTGTTGCAGAAAAGTTGTGTCCCATGGAAATGATCCCTTACACAAAGAAGAGGTTACACTGCACAAGCAGCAGCTTCAAGTCAGTACAATGTTTCACAACAGCACCGTATTCCTACAACTGATTCTGATGGTAATCATGGCTGTGGCAAAAGGTGATTCCACTGTTACTATGAATGGGAGTAAAATGCCAGCCCTGACCTTCCGCAGCAGCAGACGGGCACTACTGGCCCGGGGTCTCAAGTCCAGGCCGACGGAACAGCAGGGGCCGTAGCACTGGTCCTCACTGCACAGGGACAAGTGGGACTGGGGAGCATGCACAGGGAATGATGTATGTGTAAAATGTTCAGAGGTTGCAGTAAGACAGGGCAGCGCTGACTTGGACTTGCTGTACTCGAGTGTTAACTCACACAGTGCAGACAGGGGCTGCTCTGCTCCACCTGCTCCCGGCTCCTCTCCCTCTCTCTCTCCAGCTCCCTCTGCTGCTGCTCCAGGTTGGCCTGCAGCTCTGCAATGCGTTTACGCAGGCGGTTCTTATCCAGCAGACAGTCGGTGTACTCCAGCTGCAGGCTGTCTCGACTGTGCAGAGCCTGGCGAAAAGATGAAAAAAAGAAAGGGAAAGAAGAAGTTTGCATGGTGTAAAAACTGTCAGGACAAGTCAGGGATGCTAATATGGGGGAAACTGAATCTGCAACAACAAGTGCACTTTGGAAGCTGGTTAGAGACTGTGTTGGGCAGTGCCACACCTGAGCCATGAGTCCAGGTTCATACTCACCTGGTCTCTCTCCTTTTCCAGTTCCATGATCTGGTTGAAGTAGGACACACTCCTCTTCTGCTCAGTCTCCCAGTCCAGCTGGAGAGTTCTCACCTTCAGCTGCAGCTGCTCACACTGCGACTCCAGCTGCAAACATAATTTACTCATTACAGCCTCTTCAAAGGCAGAAAAATGACGAAACACTGCCTTTGACAGCAAATCAAACTTTTTAACAACTGATTAAAGTTGAAAAATTTGTGACACCGGTTCACCTTGTCCCTGTGCTCCTCAGTGCTCTGTAGCTCCCCCTGTAGTCTGGTAATGACATCACAGAGCTCCTGCCTCTGCTCTGCAGACTCCCTGCGGTCCTGCTGCAGGATATCCATCAGAGCCTCAGGTAAACAACAGAGAGGACATTTTTAGGACATAAAACACTGCACCTTTACAGATATCATTTATAAAAGGCTACTACAATATTTGGATGGAGGACTATGAGGAAAAAGCACCGACAGCTGTCACATATTACAGACTGTAGATTTAAAAACATACTATGACTCCAGTTGCAGGAACTGTGTCTCTCATGTGAGTTCCTTTATTCTCAGCCTTCTGAACCTCAGCATGCTGCAGCGGCTTTTCCGGCAAAGCAGGTGGAGAACCATTTACTCCATTAGAGAGCAAACTGTTTCTTTTTGCTGGTGTATTATTCCCTGGAGTATCAACATTGTCTGCTTCTGTGAGCCTGGACCTGAGCTCCTCTACCTGTATGGAGAAGCAAAGCAACCATAAAGACATGCTGAAATGCAGCTCTGTACTTTTCTGCACCACGCACTTCTTATGCTCCTGTAACACATGATACAATGACATGACTTGTTGGCTGTTTATCAATATTAATGATATAAATTAAAATTTGTAAAATAAAAGGCATACATACTTTTTGTGCTATAACTACTTGTCAGTGCAAGACTGATATGTAGGATATGTGGTACACACATATCTTCTTTCCAAACTCTTATGCAAGAAGTAGTTGGGGTTAAATAAAAAGTAAACTTAAGTGTACATTATGCACAATTACAAGACCTCCCGCATACCTATATAAGCAAACACACTGCACATAAGGTATCAAGACCAAAGGGGAAATAATGCAGTTGGTTGTTAACATCACCATCTTTTGGGAAAGAATTAACCACAAATATTTCCAGGTATTCGTAGCCAAGTAGTTTGCACCACAGAGGTATCATCGACAGGTTGTGGCAGTGCTCAAACTAAATAAAAGTGAGGCTGATAACATCTTTGTAGTTTGAGCTGCTCACTTCAGGTCTTACATTGCAGCTGCATGCCAGCCGAAGCAGTTTCACCTGAAGTGCCGAGGGCGGTGTTATTTGCTGCCTTATCAATCTGCCAAATGAACACATTTGGATTTTTCTTGCCCTGAGCCTGAGACAAGCGGTGCCTCTGGCAAACAGACCCTTGTGTTTAATAGAAATGTATGGCCCTCGTGGAGCACCTAAAACAACACTTTAAAGCTGGCAACAGGGGAAAAGCTGGGGGACTTGAGACAAGAAGATCACTATTATTAGCAAATTTACCATTTCTGCAGCCTGCATACAACTGCTTTTAAAGTCAGGCGCAGCTGAGGAATGTGGTGGTAGAAAGAAAGGGAATGACTCATCCTCTCAGTAAATGACTGTGGTTGTGTTGGACAACCTCTAGGTATCAATATCTGTAGACTCATTGAGTTTATAAAGCTGACTGTGGTGAGAAAAACAGTCTCTTTAACCATCCTAAGGTAAAATGAATTTAAATGGAATATGAAAACACAGTGGAATTCACATGTAAAGAGTTTCTGGTTTTACATATGCTGCTCCCAAGCAACCTACCTGCCTCAGCAGTTCTCTCTCACGGCAGGAGGCCTTGCCTTGTTCCTCCAGGGCCCTGGAGTACTTCACAGCCTGCTCCAGGTGCCTGTCCTTCATTTTCCCCAGCTCTCGGCTGGCTGACTCCCAGTCCTGTCGCAGCCTAGGGATCACAGATCATTTTTGCCTGTCATTCTCTGAGACAAGCTAGCAGAATAGCAGGATGCAAATTCAGAGGGACAAACTAAGCTCACAACACAGGTGAGACAAACCTCTCCAGCTGCAGCCTATCCTGACGTAAGTCTTGAGCTTTCCTTTCAGCACGGCTGCGTTCCTCCTCCGCCATGCGACAGCGCTGAGACAGGCGTCGCTCGCACATACGGCTGTTTCGCAGCTGCTCCCTCAGCTTACGCACCTCAAGAAGCAGAAACTGGGTCAACCCCTCTGGACCCTCCTCATCTGGGGAGTAAAGACAGGTGGAGGTTATGGGTCAATGGCGCTTCTGGATGAAGTATAGAGAAAGTAAATTTGCTTATAGTCATGCATACTCCTGAGCATCATTATTACAAAGAATTGCATGCTCAGCTCTGCAGAGAGTACTTATCTACTAGATACCACTGAACCCTTGTGAGTCATTTGAAGTGCTTGTATCACAGATCTGTTTGCTGGCCCTGTAACATTCAGAGATAAACCTCACTGAGTTCTTTAAGATTGAATGTCTTAGTTCTTGAACCATTTCACACAACCTCCAGCTAATACAAGCAGGGTCAAGTCATTTTCTGAACGTCAGATTAAAGTCTCAAGACTGCACCCAAGTCTGAAGTACGAAAATTGGTGCAGTAGTCACCGTAGTGTCTAAAAACCACTAACACAGTTCTAGTTAGCCTTTCCAATCACATCAAATCAGATGTATTCACTGGAATATTTTAATATTGTGTCTTTTTCCAATGAAATAAAGCATCTTTTCATCGAAAGGGTACCCATGAAAATTCTCAGATTTCCTCACAAGGAAATCGAGGTTGTTTGCTCAAAAGCGTGTGACTGTCCTTACACTGGGCCACCAGTTTGAAGAAGGGCTCAATCACAGGACATTGTCACAAGTCATGTAAGTGTTTTGGTTGATTTTTTTCAAGCCTGAAGTCAGTTTAAGGATCTGAAATGTCTGACTGAAAATTGTGACGGTCCACACTTCTGCAATCCTCGACATGCTGAGAAACCCCCACTTACCCAGTATGAGGGAGCATCGCTGCGTGGGCTGTTCTCCAGTCAGCTGTGTGTACTGCTCTGGGTGATAAAACTCCAGTGATTCCATGAAGGCTTGAAGACCTCGCTGGCCCTGACCGCGCAGAATGTCCAGCAGACGGCCTGTTCAACGAAAGGGAAAACCAAGGAAGGTGGAACGTTGTTGAATTAATCGCTATCCCAGGCTGTCAAGCCCAGCCATAAACTGTGACCTCTTTGATGTGGGTGTCATTTACTCCTGTAGTTATTTCCAACCTGACCATGATGAATTACTGCCTGCAGGATGAGCTAACTCACAGGCAATGAAGCAACAATGATACGAGCTGGGTGCTCACGTGTTTGTCTTCATCCCACCTTTTACTTGCGACATCTCCCCTTCATCTTTATCCTCTTTCACTCCTCGTTCTTCTCTCTGCGTCTGCCTCACACTCCCCTTTACTTAACGTCGTCTTTCATCTTACTCTCTCCTTAGTTCCTGTCTGTTTTTCTCACTGCAGCATTTATCTTTGCCCACCTGTTCCTCTCTGACAACATGCTGCACAGTCATTCACACATAATCTTTCTTCTTTGGGGGTTTTTCAAAAGATCCACATTATTTGATCTTAGTAAAGACCATATTGCATGTTGTCTCCCTGTATTTTCCCCGTGTTGTATGCTATTAGCAGCTCCTGATTGCAAAATACCCGCTGGATGTAGATTCAGCTATCACTGGATTACTTTGATACTGAAGAAAACTTAAGAAACGTGATACTTCTCAGTCATGTTCTGAAGTTATAAGGTCTTTTTTTCTATGTTTTCTCATCAGTGTCATGCACATTTACTTGCAGCGGGCAGTGGAGATAATGCTCTCCACAGAAAGTGTAAGTAAATTGAAAACTATGTGCATCAGATTCAGATTTGACTCTGAGAAATACCATAGCTGCCTCCATGAGCTCTGTCAGAACCACTGCGTCTGCAGTCATTGACCATATTGGTAAGCAGATCTCACTACAACAACCATTGTGTCCCTTTCATTTCATGCCTCATAGCATCTCTGCCTGAACTGTGATGTATTAGCTATCATCGGCAAGTTTTAAATCTCTTATCTAAAGATCTGAAGCGATGTTTGGTCTTTCATGGCATCTAAACACGATTAAACCTGACAATTTTGCTTGAGGTGTTGAATTTAGCTGGATGGCAATGTACAGATGTTTGCATATGAGATGTTCCACCTCTCACCGGCCTTTGTGATGCGCAGCGGGTACTGTGTGGAGTTGAGCACCTCGTCTTCATCCTGTTCATCGATTACTTTGCACTGGCGCAGATACGGGGTGAGCTTGGCCGGGTTGAGGATGCGTGTGAGCTTGTGCCGTACGCCCTCCACGCGATCCCAAAGCTCCTCACAGCGCTCCTCTGACCAGGAAGGAGAAGGTCGCACCTCCTCCTGAGCTATGTCCCCCTCCTCTGCCCAAATTGTGACGCCTGCAAGAGACCGAAAATTTACAAGCAGTTCAGGTCAGAGTTCTCTGAGAAAGGATTGTGCACAGACACAGACTAAAGGACAGAGAGTTTATGCTTTTTCCTCTGGTCTCTTTGTCACACTTAAAAGCAGAGGGCCAGACTGACAGGTATATCGAATGTCCAGTCCTAGACAAAATATTTTTCCCCATGGAGAATTCCACAGTTTGTTTTTGTCTGACTACGCTTATCTGTGTCTCTGCAACTCTCAGCCATCAAAAAGTGGGTCATTACAGTATGCTACAACTATGATTTCTAAAGAATCACAGTCTGATCAGAAGATAAGACAGCAGGAGTGAGCATATGAAGCACCTTTGTGAACCATTTTATAATCCCTTTAATTTCAGCCTTAATTAAAAATCTTCTTTGTCAAACACTGAATGAATAGAAGTCATTCTTAAGGATGCATAAAAGGCTTATTGGATTTATCTGCTGCCATACTTAAGGGATGAGAGTTGAGATTACTGGAAATCTTCTGAGGGACATTGAGGGGAATTTACTCCCTACAAAATCTGACAAAGTCTGACACATGAACATTTAGCTTGAAGCCTTTTGCCCCACAGGCAGATATGGTGTTAAATCTCATGTAAGAGGACACCTTGATCAGGTGAAAGTCGACAAATGTTTAAATGAATGAACTTATATTTTATACACAGCATGAGTTAGTGACTTATTTAAGAGTAGCAGTGGTTTTATACACTATTTAACTCCTGTCGAGCCATGCGCCTGCTGTTACGAGGGCCATAAACTACAGTGGGGAGGACACTTTGTGGGTCAGTGTCTCAGAGTGCTGGAATGAAAATACCCTTGTGACTCATATCGCACACCTAAAAACACACCAGGGGATGCAGACAAAAGCTTTCTCAGCCCCATTCACTTCACACTGCGGAGGAGAGAGAAAGTGAGTAAGCCTGCCACTACAGGAGTTTGCTTAAAACCAGCTAAACACATACTTACACTAACTCGAAGTTGTTTTCTGGATTGTCTACATGTTATCGCAATAATACCAGAATGTTTGATTGCAAGGGAGGGAAAGCTTTTACCAGGGTCCCAAATCTAGTCTCTATGACTGAACAAGGCACACTACAACAACACAGGCCCCTCAAAGCTGTGTAGATATACAGGCAAAAGCCCATGACTCATTTCTGCTGGTTTAACCAACATAGTGGCTCTGTTATAATCACAGAGAGGTCGAGGTTACCACTTTTTTTCTCATCTCGTGCTGATCAGCCTAAGAAAGACATATAAACACTCTCATTCTAAGCTCTGATAACATGTTACGGGAGTTTGTCCTACTCTACACATTCTTGAAACAACCTTTAGATGAAGCAATCACGAAAACAACCCTATCAGTATATGCCCTTGGTGTCTTAATGCTGTCATTTACTGATGAGGAGAGTGAAGCGCCTGTTGCTCTGTGCAGCTGATCTGAGCTATTTGTGCTAACAGGCAGGCTGAGGCAGGTCCGGACACTCTGGAATCTCTGTCATTACCAATAAACAGTCTTGAGACATTGTTCACACCACGCAACTCCTCCTCCTTACGCACAAATTAATAATAATAATAAAAAAAAAACAAAAAACAGAATACTATCCTGTATCTACTGTCACCTTTTCTTAGAAAATGATTGATGGCACCCAGTTAGAAGTCATGTGTTATCTGCTGATAAATATTCCAACAAGATGACTGTTGTACAGGGACGCCATTTGTTCTCTTTCTTTTCTTTTTATTGGTTTTGCTGTCAGATCTTGTTTAGAGTTTGCCTGAACGTTTTAAAAGAGTCTAGATCTACAAAATGAAAATTATAAATATGAGATGCACTTTTGCATTTGACCAGATTGAAAGTATACTGTTAGTAATAACCAGGAGCACCAATTATTGTCTTCAGTGTTTGGGAAAAAAGAGCATTTGTTCTGGAGAAATCACCTGAAAACTGATGCTCAGAAAAATAATAATAATAATAATAATGATGAAATAAATCAGCCATAGTGTCACATTTCGCAGCCTGCCACTGGATGCTTCATATGTAGAAAACACATTGGACACAGATTACAGACCTACACGTCTGAGGATTGTACATAATGTGATGGATTATTGTGTAAAATGTGAGAATTAAACCTGTTGTTTTGATACTTCAGATTCAGAGACTGACACAAACCGGAACCCGGACCTGAGAACTTAATCACTGATAACGCAGCAGAATCAGGGCACAGCACAGCCCTGCTGCCGTTTCAGGTGCAGCCATATGGTGACAGACTGAGAAGAATCCGCGATCATTTCCCAGAGGTCCCTTTCAAACCAGCATTAGTAAGTAACAGTTTAAATCTTAAACTTAAAACTCTTAAACTTACCACTCATGTCTTGAAGCTGCTTGAATCCGCTTGAAGATGAGACCGAGCAATCAAGAGCTTTACATCCCACTCAGCTACAGAGACGAGTCCGGAATGAAACTGCGCACTGACGGCTGTGTATGTATGTGTGTGTGTGTATGTGTGTGTGAGTGTGTGTGGGCGCCACCTGACCTGAGCGCACACCTTGGCCCACACAGCTCCCCCACCCTCGATCAACCGCAACCAGCCAATAAGCACCTGAGGAGAATGAAAAAAAAGTCCTATTTAGCAGCACATGACTGCGGATGTCCTCTGTCAACCCTGTCTTTACTGCTCTGGAGAGTGTCTTAAAAGCGACCCCTGACTGATATCCGTACAATGGAGCACGTAAGCGCTAGATGGCGCTTTCAACCAATGATTGTGCTCTCATAAACCTGCAACTAACATGCAACATTATAGAAGTAACACTGATCATATTACTATATATTCTCAGAGGTGAGTGGAAAGTGTTCAGTTCAGAAAGGACAGTTTCAGTAATTTAAGAGCTTTGTCATCAAGGCTTGTCACGGAAATTTGTCAAAGAATATGACTCATTAACACTGTGAGTCACTTCCCAGGTGCTTCGCCACCATGAGGAGCAAAAATCGCTCCTCAAGTTGTAAAAGTGAAGGAGAGACAGCTTTATGTGGAGGACTGACAGGGAGCAGGTTAGTCAGCAGCACAGCCAAGAGAAGAGAGTTCCACCCTCTCTCTTTGTTTGTTTGTTTGTTTTAACCTATGGCTGTGCCGCCTCTAGCTCTACCCACGGATTGACTGCAATGAATGGAGTATTAAAATGACTGGGATGGCTGACTCACACGGTTTGATGCGGAGTACCGTCAGATAAGTCATCAGTGCTTAATAATGGCAGATAAAACCAGGAAGCAATGAAAAGTCAAGACAAGTAGAGGCAAGTGGCCCGAAAGTGTATGCAAATTAATGAGATGATTAAAGGCCCCGCGTTCGTCAGCTGTGCTCTTCTCCATCCAAAATAAGCATTAAATAGGAAGAAAAGGTGAGTTTGTGTCTGTGTCACAGTTCAGACTATGTACATTTCAGAGGTGAATGATGGATGAACATAAAAGCATGCAGGTATCTCTTGAGTGTGAGATGGGACTGGGTGGAGGGCGCGGGGTGAAATGTGTCCTTCAGCTACAGTGTGAAGGCAGACAGGAAATATGGGGTGCCTGGCAGAAGAAAGCGTCTTTCTTGGCATGTGGACAGGAAATGTCAGGCTGCCCTCCGTCTCTGGGCCTCCCCTGAACAAACAGGCCTCCCGCTTGGGGTCTCAGCACTGTTGCTTAGAGATAGTGTGGGTTAATGTAGGCAGAGGATGTGAGGGAGACATTACTTTGTATCATGTACTCATATACACTGCAGGAAATGATGTTAGCTGAGGATGCTCTGTCTGCAAAGTCTTCTGAATTAACTGGTTACGTAATTGCTTTTTCAGAAATAAATACAGATTTTACATCACTCTCAGTATGTTGAGCCGTGTTGTTTGTATTGTCTTTCTGTTGTAGGTATCTGGAAACTGATTTTAAATGTAAGAATTTACAGACAAGAAACAGTCAAATCAAGTCAGCTCAGTTTATTTGTACTTTTATCTTGACCCTGCTGAGCTACTGATATTGCTTTTTGTAATACTTGCTGGCTGTAATGACTTAATTTCCCCGGTGTGCGCTCAATAAAGTCTTATCTTATCTTTAAAGCCAACAGAAGCCTCAGTACAGGTATGCATAATTAAAAAATAAAGGCTCCGTAAAAGGTAATAAGTTGTCACTGGTGCAACATGACTTAATGTGGGATGGGAGACTTTTCCAGAGCCTGGGAGCGGCAACAGAAAAAGCTTGGTCACCTTTGGTTTGAAGGTGTGAGTGAGGAGCTGAGAAGAAGTAGGTCATATAATTAACTCTATTTCCTCCATGTGTTTTTATCTTGTCCTATCGTCTTTGTTTGATTCTCTCTGGTTATGACTCACACAGTCACACCTCCTCTCTTTCTGTCATTCTTTCATCACTCCCTCTTGCAGACCGTTTTATTCTTTCTGTTCTTTCCTCCATTTGTTTTTTTTCTCCTTGTCTTTGCCTCACTGTTTGTGACTCTTTGCCTCCGATAGACCGAGCCGTCCTCCAGCAGTCTGTCCGGGCCTTGGTCTGAGGAGGGAGGGAGGGCAGGCTGCAGTGGATGAGCATTCCTGTTGTTTCTGAGGTGACGGCAGCACAGAGGGGCCATTGACAGCAGCACTGGACCCCACAGTCTGCTCATGCTGGAATGTGTGATATCGTGACACTTCAGTCACACAGAAATAGACTGAGCAGAATTCATTAAGTGCAGTGTTCACTTTAGTTGAGCAAGAGTTGTTTCAATGTCGTTTTGAAAAGACAAGACAAGGCAGTTGTATGAGAAGATACTTAACCCACTTGACCACCATGACCATGGTGATGTAGCTGAATGATTTGTCTTGAAGCAGAGGACAGGTTGGGTCCAGCAGGTACCTTCAAACCAATGGGACCTGGGTGGGCCTGACAACCCTCACTGCTGCTCTTTGTAGAATAAGGACGTTTCTATTGCTTTTCATATGTGTGTGTGCTAACATGCAGACAGAGAGCTGGAGAGAAGTCTTAGAGGTTTCTCCACATGCAAAGATTTTTAGTTCAGACGCCTGAATTGATATAAAGAGCATTTCATGAATACTCAACAATGCTCTAACAGCTCCAGCGTCTATGGGTTTCATTTCTATGTCTGTCCCACTCTGATCCTGCCCGGCACACAACAGGCCTGGCTCTTCACCCAGCAGCTGACCCCCCGTGGCTCCATCTATGACTCAAGCCTGGCGACTGCACAGAATCGCCCCTTTGTGTCAGTGAAGAATGTGTCTTTTCTGACTTTTTTTGGAAAACAGAGGCAGAGATAGAGAGGGATGGGGCCATGAGTAACTGAGACAGATTGAAATCTTGACATGTGATTTATGCCTCCTTTGTAGGCAGGATGCAGTGACAGTAGCTATCACTATTGATCAGGCTGGTGGTACTCAAGATACCTTTGATGCATTATGAGAAAATTGAGATTTTAAGTGAGAAATAAATATCAGACACCATGAAATGTTTCTTTTCTCCACTCCATAGATATATTTCTAAGGGTGCTGTGCTGTGGTGATAAATTTGCCTTGACCATCAAAGCACTTGTGGTCTATGCAGTTAATATTCTCAGCTCTGCAACTGTGTCCTCTATGGCAGCACCAGTGTAGTTTAATGAGATCTTGTAAACATCCCACAGCAATACTATGCAATTTCCTGTTTAACATGGAATCAACATCAATAACACCAGAGGGTCAGAGTGAAGGAAGGAATTCTTATCGAAGCAAACAAGAAGCTTGGAAAAACAGTGAGTTGGCCAAAAATGTGAGAAAATCTAAACCAGAGGCCATTTTATGAGTATTTATTTACCAGTGAATGAACTTGAAAAATCTGATTTCATTTTCATGACCTGCTGTGTGAAGGAAGTTTTTGTTTTCACAGACACAAACCTCATGTGGAGACAATGTGGCTGACCCTTCTGGATACAAATCAGACCTCACAGACCCTCATCTGGGCGAACTTTGAGGGCTGGGACAAGTCATTCTCCAACCTGGACACTGGTCACAATCAAGAAGCAACTGAGCATAAATTTTCATGTTTAAGATATTAAAGCACTCTAGATCAACACTTGGTTCAGGCCTCTGCAGCGCTCAGAATGACAGGAGTGGGGAAGGTGTTATGGCTCAGACTGACTCAAAGTTATTATAGTTAACCAAAACTAAACTACAAACTAAAACTAGGTGTGAAAAAACATTTTAGTTTATTGGAATAAAAATCTTGTCTTTGTCATTTTGGTCAAATTTGTCCTCACAACAAGCAGGAGGAGGCATTGGTGCATATGTTTACTGAGACTGGGAGGTCTGCGTGACTGTCAGTCAAAGTGAACTAATACCTATTCTGAAATACTCCATATTATAACTAAAGAACTTGTAGTTGCATCTAGAGGTGAGCTTGCAGATTGTAACCAACTGTATACCCTTGGCGTCAGCTTCTTCTTCCAAGCATATAGGCCCTCTCCATAGCCAGTGTTTGGTTTGTCCCCTCTTGGCTACTGTAGAAACATGGCAGAGTCCATAGAAGAGGACCTGCTCCCTCTGTAAAAAAAAAAAGCAAAACGATAGCCACTCTGCACTGGATGGCCCAATATTTCTTTCAGTTTTCAACCAGAAACTGCTTTAAAGAGCTATAAACATAAACATTTAAAGCATAAATGTATACCGTAGCACTAAAAAAAGACATTTCAGTCCAGACGCTAGCGTCACCCTCCCTCAGCACAGGATCCACAGTTGCCCATAAGTGCCCCTGTTCGCTCTGACACCCAGATAACGACGTACGAATTGCCCGTTGATCAGCTCATTATATTGTTTGGAGTCTTTTCCGACATACTGGCAGACAGATGTGCACTCACGCATGACTTGGTGGTGCCAGTGAAAACTGACGCCCCGGCCTGCTCCCCTTCCTGTCACTCTCCTTCCAGGGCGGTGAGGTTTGAGCTGACGTTTGAATTACAGGGTGTTACATAGCTGTCTAAATTTGAGCTCCACCACACATTTGAACTGCAGACATAGACAACTTTTAGCAACCGCTGCACATCAATTTCCAGATACACAAACAGTTTTAAAAACGCAGCTATTGCTAACCACATGCTAAAAGCTGCCTCAGAACAGGAACAGGGTTATAGTAATAGAGCAGTCACAACACTTTTGGCATCGACAGCCTGTCTGAGTATTTATGTGTGTGTATTTAAGCTTGCATTTCAGCCCATGTGCTGTATTATATTGTTTTGTAAGCGGATGTAATGTCCCTGCTTCTTTTTGCAATTTCGTATAATGTCTAAATGGACAAACTTGGAGATGACGTCCAGGCGTCACCTCACCCTCTGCTGGATCACATTTCCCTGGCTTTATGGATTCCCTCTTAAACTGACATCAACAAAACAAACACCGGGAAGAAAAGCATTCCTCTGGGGAACGATAACAATAAAGTGCGAGAGTGGCAGTGTGGTAAGACGCTTAAGCTCTATTTCAGGCTCGAAACAACAATGTTTGTCTGTAATCTCACTAACAGAACATTTTCAGGGTCATGCAACAGACACAAATATTAACAATAGCATTTTGTATTACAGGAATTTCAAGTTGTTCATTAAGATTACAGGAAGCCATTAAGTTTCCTAATAAAGCTCTTGACTATCTTTGGTCTCCGTTTCCGTCTCCAGCGTCTGTCAGCATCTGTGTGCGTGTTCAAACCATTAATACTGTATGTCTGGAAAGCACAATGGCTGGTTTCAACGCTCACCAGCTCTCCCAGACATCATCATCTGTCTCCCCGCCAGGCAGACATGCAGGGACGAGGGATTAACCCTTGCTGAGAATTCTCCGAGCTGTTCTCTGTGGTCTGTCAAACATGATCGCTGCATAAGACTCTGGCATGTCGCTGAACATTATGAGTAGACGACTCGCATATCACTGTAGAGAACTGAGCTTCAGCATCATGGTTCTCCATGTTTTTTGGCTTATGACTGATATCTTGACAGAAGTAGAACAAAATAGAGAAAGGATTAAAAAATCCTTTCTGTTAAGTCATCTAATGATGCCTGAACACTGTCTGGCAGCCTCACAGGGACTGCTGTGAGTGTTTTGGAGTAACATGATAAAATATTGCAATCTGCAAAAAAAAAAAAAAAAAAAAAAAAACTTTATGTACATCAGCAGAAGTGAGGTTACAAAGTCAGAAATTTTAAAATTAATGATCTGAACTGGTTTACTTAAACGCTGCATCCAAAACCATCAACCAGTAGAAGCTGTTAATGCAGTATGAAACGTGATTCCCCACTAGTTCGATGGATAATCCTCAGACTCTGTAGGTTTAACAAATTGCTCTAAAGGTTTAGAAGGTTTTGCAAAGGACCGCAGCTGTATTCAACACAGGAATGACACATCGAACATGCATTGTTCCACATGTTCCACGTGTCACCAGAAAATCACAAATAATGACGTGTTGCAATAAATTGAGTGTATTTGAACATCTGAGTGCTTTGGGACATTTTATTGAGTGAACATTTTGGACATCAACATGAAAAGCTGAGATTATGTTGCAGGAATGGTTTGATATGTTTCTGTGGAGGCTTTGCTGTGACAGAGAGGCTGAGTATTTGATCCTCAATAAATTCATTTTGCTAGTGTGTCCATTGAAGACGCAGTTTCCTGAGATGTAGTCAACAAAGAATAGTCACTGCAGGGCTGTTGATATGCAACGTTCTGTTCAGAACCTTTTCTGAAAAACATCTGACTCCTAAATTTAGACCAGGTTTCTAAAAAAAAAAAAAAGGTGAAGTCACTGTTCAGTGACTGTCAGAACTAAGTGCTTCAGTGTGTGTCTGTGTTTTCATGCCCATTTTTTTTCATTGTAGCTTAGAAAGCACTGAGGACTGATGTTACAATGCTCTATTGTCTCTGGGCCAACACTCGGCTTCCTGGCTGCTCAGAATCCACGGAAACAGCAGCACAATCCAAACAAAGACACAGGGGTTGTCTTCTTTCATGTACCCCTTAACCCAACCCTCCATATATCAACCTCATCAGACCACCACCCCCGCCCCCCCGCCCCACGTCAAATGAACAGTCCCATTTCCTGAACAATGTTCTCCAAATGCACATCTGGGTTTTATGAGAACAGGAGTCTAACCTGGATCTGTCCTCCAGAGCAGACTGACGGACACCCACCACGAGGAGTGATGCTCTGGGCGAACTGGAATCAGCTTTCCTGATTCATACATGACTCGTTTAAATGCGTTTTCAGTGGATGAATCTATATCGGGACAGCAGCGAGCTGTTAAATGTTAAAGGAGCTTTAGGGCCTGAAAAGAGTTAAAGCTCCTTGGCTGCCTCCTCTCTGATTTGTGAGAAAGTCATTTCCCGTGAAGAGAAACTTTTTCTGTCTCAGGGACCTCTCATCCTGTTTGACTCGCACTCCTTCCTCTCCAGCCCCTTCTCTTTTCTCCTTCAATGAGCTTCATGTTTTGGCCTGTTTGTCCTCTTTCATATCTGACACCCCTACCATAACTTCAATGTATAATAATGTTTAAAACACAATCTCACACTTTTGACGCAGGTAACAACATTTTCAACATAATAGTTTATGCTGTTGGCCTTCCTGTCACTGCTCTCTCTCCCTTTTTGTCTCCCCCTCTGTCGTCTGGGTTTCTATCCCTCGCCCTGACACTCACTGTTCATCACAGAGCGTCTGATACTTTGCAGCTGTTGTCAACAGGAGCTGCTCACCCTCCCAGCTTCATAGAGAAGATGATCCCCCCCATTTCTCATGTCTGTTCTCAAGGCCCATCCCACCTCCCTTCTCACCTCCTTCTTTTCACTCGCCTCCCTTTTCCGCAGGTTTTTCTCCTCAGCCTCCTCTCCTGTGGCCACCCTGCTCCCTTTTCTCTTTTATTTCATCCCTCAGTCAATTCAGTCTCTGCCATCTTTCCTCTTTTTCCCACACCCCATGATATTAATGTCTAGCTAGCCCATTGATTCTGCATCATGAGGACATTTTATTATATTTTAGACAAGTCACTACATTAATGACCTTTTTCTATCCAGCGTCTTGGTCTGATGTCTTGATGAATGTGTGTTGACAGACATGTCACTGGACTTGATGATGATGGGCTGCTGTGAGCTTTACACAAAGACGTACAGGATGAGTGGAAATCAAATGGTTAAAAATGCACTTTGTAAAAGGACTAGTGTCTTATCATGCTGTACACATATGCATACACACTCTCACACACATGCACACTATTGTTGCATGCCCAACTGCAAATTGATGAGTGTATTTTTGTCAAAAGTGAGGTGAAGAGGGGTCACAGAGAGAAGAAAGGCTGATGACACCCGTGGGAACTCCTCAGAGAACATGTTTACAGAGCTGGGTAAAGGTCAGGGATGATAGCTGAGTATATGTGTGTGTGTGTGTGTGTGTGTGTGTGTGTGTGTGTGTGTGTGTGTGTGTGTGTGTGTGTGTGTGTGTGCGCGTGCCTCATGTTTTTCATTAAATATCCAAGTCATTGCAGTCCTTGCCCATTAAAGCCAGTAATATGTCCAACATTTTTCTAAGTCAGTGGCAGACAGAGAGGATCCGTGGTTAAGACCTAATGAGTTCAAGCACCAGGAGACATCACAAACATGCACATATACCACAAGGCACAAGCACACACTGACAGGACAGTGTATGAAGAGTCGTGGTGGTTTATTATAGAGCCTTCAGTCGTGCTTTTCTTCATTGCATCGGCTCCTTTGACAGCCTCAGTCTCACATGCTTCTGTACTTGTGTTGTTCTATCCTTCGATCTTTTTCATGAGCTGTTATATCTTTCACATTTGTTTTCAGAGTTTTGCTCAAATTGAAAATTACATGATTTGATGTAAGCTTGTTGACTTGTCCCCTTACATTCCACAAACCTTGCAGGAACCCTAAAAAGTTTTCAGGAACTTGAGGGTCTTTTAAACAGTCACTTCTGACCATCAGAAGATGGAGCACACATACACACACACACATAAACACACACACACACACACACACACACACACACACACACACACACACACACAGAAGACAGCTCACTCACATCAGACATTAGGGCTTCAGTCAAAATCAAATATTAATTATCATTACCGCCTCTGGAGTCCACCCACCTCCGGCTCCTTCTCCTCCTCTTCCTCCTCCTCCTCCCCCTCCTCCTCCTCCTTCTCTCCCTCCTCTCCATCTCCTTGCAGTCCACTTGTCAGCAGCAGCACAGAGTCGCTGCACCGCTGCGCTGCGCTGCACTGATGCAAAGTTCACGTCCAAGCGGAAGCATACGGTGCAGACCGCAGAGGATGACACAGACAAGAAGTGGTGAAGTTGTCTCTTTGCGAAGGGACTGCGCTCTGACTTTATTTTGAGGTAAGATTATTCTGAGAGGAGGAATGGTAAATCTTTTTGTTGGACGTGCGCTGCGTAACGTATTGGGAAGAGTGAACGTAATGGTCACATTAAATCAACAGCAAGCAGTGAATGAATACATAGTCCAACTTTAATGCAGCCTTGTTGGCTTTCTATAACATTACGTGTGTGTCTCTGTGCGTAAAAGAAGAGAGCAGTGAGAGCAACCACACGCGCAAAGTGACGCTTCACCGCGGATCTCTGATGCCCACGTGCTTCTGACAGATGCGTTATTGTCATATACTGTGTGACTTTATAGCCTCCTATTTATCAATGTGCAAACATATTGTCTGCATCTGTGGAAAAAATAACTGTTTAAATGCTTAGTTCATCTTTCTATTCGACATTTAATTTACTCATATAAATGAATGTCATCAACTCATGGAAGGACTATCACAGTTCAGGAATCATTGTTGTATAGGTGTGAAAAAACTTTGTCAGCTTTAAATAACATCTGGCACACAAATTCAGAGCTCCACAGAGGCCAGATAATCTGTGTCCAGACTGCAGCAGTCAAAAGACTGCATTGGTATTCATTAAAAATATATAAGAGGAACAGGAAGATAAGAGGAAGAGTCTCAAAAACCATAACCCTTCTTTGAAGTCTCATTCAGGCTTACATTATGTTCCCCTCTGCCCTCCGTTCATCCAGCACTACATCCTACGGAGCACTGCAGCTCGCCTCTGAGGTGGTGAAACTATGTTTGGTGGAAACATTCACAAAATCAATTGGTCACTCTGCTTTTCCGGTGGAACCACAGAACAACTGTACTAGAGTCGTGCCAGATCTCAGATCAGTGGGTTGGCAGCTTGTCAGGGAGGTGGTGTCATGGTTAGAGAGACTGTCCTTCATCCATCCAAACATCTGGCCTTCTGAAGTGTCAACAGGACAGTGTAGGTCAGCGTGGGACACTGCCTGGAGAATGTTGAGCAGAACACTAAACTAAGCATAGGTGCATAATAATGGGTTTATTGTTTGATTGATTTTTAAATGTGGATATGTTCTCTGTGATTGTGATGGTGCACCATGAAAGAAGCGTGAGCAGTCAAGCTGGAAATGGAGGCTGTGGTCACTGAGTTTACCCCGCCACACATCACACAGACTTTTTAGACATTTGATTGAGAGACCGCGAGTTCCTTCAAACGGCCACTTTAATTGCGCCTCTCTGTTTATGTTTGCTATGTGGAAGTTTGGAGAGGCAACATTTCCTTGTGCTCTTTGTTCAGCGTGGCTATTGAAATGGAATGAGATGTGTTTGAACTTCTGTGTTGCTTGGCCTCATTTCCCCTGTGCTCTGTTGTCCTGTACAGAAAAAAAGAATTCTTGAAAGTAGTGAATGGTGGCGTGTGCTTAACTTGGCCATAAAGATTGATTTGGTTGCTTAGCCTCCTGTTGTTTTGTCATGTTTTGTTTGAGTCTTTGTTTGCTGTAAAAGAATTCATTGAAGTAGAGCTGGGGAGGTCTAGTATGCAGCGAATTCTTTCCTCAAATGTCTCTTATTATGAGTATTTTGTTGACACTGTGGTGCATTAAGGAAAATGTGAGAGGGAGTGAACAGGAAGTTGAATTACAAGTCACATCAAATATATCTGTGGTCACAGTCTGATACCATCAGACAACATCATGCACCCATGTAATCACACTCAAATATCATACATCACAATGAGATATCATCACATTCACAAATCATCACAGTTAGCTTTCACTGCAGGCAGATAACATACGAGACACTTGAGTGTATGCAGTGCAGGGACACATCCAGACAGCCTCACCATAAGGACCTGGCAGGCCTTGCAGTTTATTGCCACGTAGCAGCAGTGGATCCTAGTAAACTGAGTACATGTTATATTTTGGAGCCCTACGTAATGGTCAGGGTGTTCTGACCTCAACCACAGTTTTCTGGTGCTGTGCTGTAAAAGGACCACGGCCCTCCAGTCCAGTGGAGGAAGCAACCTCAGAGTTGACCCACTGCGACACAGCCCCGTGTGTGCATGTGTGTGTCTGAGTCTGTGTACTATACAAGTGCACAGATGGGTCTTTTTCTGAGCCGCTGTGACTGAACGGTCCATCAAATGTCATCAGAGCACTTTTCTGCAATTTGCGGCTCTGTGGTACCAGATGTTTGACTAACACAGTAAATCTGCTTGCAGTGGGGAGACTGACAGAAAAGGGAAGCATGTTTGGCAGTGTTTGTGTGTGTGTGCGTGTTTGTGAGAGAGGGAAAAACACAGATAAAAGACTACAAGATTTATGGAAGAAAAGGCTAAAATAGAAGTCTGGGGGGGATAAGAAAAAAACACTTAAAGACAGGAGGTAAAAATGTGTTTCCCATCAGCGTCCTCAGATCCTCTCTTTAATGGCCATAATAGATGGCGTCCGGTCTGCTCCCCCCATTGCACACTGTCCCCCCCGTCTGCCTCTGCAATCAGTCAGCCAGCTCACGCAAAACAAGCTTGTTTATGGATGTCTGCAGGTACAATTTACAGATAAATAACATGTTTAGTAGATCTAAATGTCTGTGTGTGTGTTTCTAATGAGGTCATTTTCCCAAATATAGTACCCAAATTAAATTTCTGTGCTGGTCTTCCACTTTATTGTACATGAAGGGAGCTGAGCTGAGCTGCATTTGCTGCTTGCACAATCATGAGGGCAGAAGAAAACCATATAAAAGCCAGAATAATTGGCAGCTATAAAAGCAGGAGAAAACATGTTAAATTAGGAATCTGATGACTGAAATGCAGCACCAAAATGACAGAGAGATGCTAATGTTTATCTGCCCTCACCTTCTTGTACCCCGCAGGCCCTAATCGCTCCCTTAAGCTAAATGTTAGTGAGCTGTGGGATCAGAAATGGTCAGGCAACAGCTAAAATCCATCCTACCTCCCCTCCTCCTCTGCACGGTCACTCTCCTAAGTTGATTACTCCTTCTGTCACACCTATACTTTCATCAAATCTTCCCCTCGCTGTGTGTGAATGCGACCGCTGAACATTTGTCCCGTTGAAAAACGGGGATTAGTTGAAGATTTAGGCAAGGTAATCTAAGCCCAGGCCAGCGCCCAGCAAGAGTGGCACCATCACCTCACTCAAGCAGGTACATCCCAGGTAGAGATTGGCCTGGCAGCGGCCTCGCTTAGTGACTCCTGTGACATTAATCCAACAGTGGGTGCGGTTTGGCGAGGTCACGTGTTTGGAGCTTATCAGTGCTCCCTTTGCCCTGGAGTCATTTCTTCAACAGACAGGAAGGAGGTGTTAGAGTGTGTCCAGGAAAAACAGATACACAGGAAGTTGTAGGAAAATATTTATATGAATTTATCCGGAGAAAGGGATTCATGGTATTATTGTTGTGTTTAAATCTGGTTGATAATCCTCACATCTCAGCGGCTCAGTGTGGTCGAACATGTGCAGATGGTTTTTCATGTCACGTTAGGAGCACATTAGGAGCATCACTACCTGTCCATAAAACAACTTTAAAATAAACTACAACTAACAATTACTTTAATCATCTAAGTTCTCAGTTATTTTTCCAGTTAGATAATTAATTGTTTAAAATATAAAATCCCAAACCCAATGTCTCCATTGAAGGCCATGAAATCATGGTCCAGGTGATGATGAAAACTAGAGAAAAGCAACAAATCCTTGCATTGAAGAAGCTGGAAGCAGGAAATGTTTGGAATTTGTGCTTGATAAGTAACTGAAATAATCAATCTGTATAATGATAGAAAAGTGCTGTTGACTCAGGAGAGAGTAATGGAAAGTGCTTGACCTGAAATGGATATTAATCATATGAGTCACAAGTTGAAGGACTCTTCAAAGTTCCCTGTGCGCTCAGGTTTTATTTGTCAAGTCCTGGCCTTGAACAAATCCTTGAGAACCTGCTGATTCCTCAGACAACAGAGAGAGACTGAAACATTCCCAGCGCCAGTCTGCGCCTGAATGCCCCTGCTTTTGTCTTTGGTCTGGTGCCTAACTCACTTCTCTTTCCTTTTCTCCCTGTCTGTCCTCCTAGCCGGCCTCAGGCGAACTGAATGAAAATGCAGAAGCCCCCTACTCAGAAAGCACCGGAGGACTAAGTGGATTGAAGACGGCAGAGAGCAAGTGAGGGAGTCAGAGTGGGAGGAAAGACAGAAAGGATTAGCAGCTAATCCGGTGCATGGACAATCCTGGAGGAGCCTTATCTTTCTTCCAGGGTGATGCAGACAAAATACTTGCTGGATTACGGCACCTTACTTTATTGCTCTTTTCAAGAAAGCGTTGCCCTCCTTCTCCCTCTGCTCTGGTAACCTCTCAGAGGCCTGGCCTCTTGCGTACAGAGGGACCAGGGAACAGAGGACAAAGAAGCAGAGCAGCAGGCCTGGTGACGGGATGTCCCGTGGACAGTGCGGTGCCACACATGGATAAACCTCTTTCGTGGGAGACGGTGCATGGCAATGGACCCCCCGCTCTTTTTGCTTGGAGTTTGAGGGAGACGAGTGCAGAACAGCTTATTGGATGAGACACACAAGCAAAAAGGACAGTGAAGACGCTGCTGGACAATGCTGCTTTGATGTTCAGTTGTGTTTCTTTAAAAGAGCAGGATCTCATACATTGACTGAAGGTTTCTGGAGCCAAAAGGTGTAGCTCATGATCACTAATCAGTACATGAAGGGACGATCGTCACTGCCAGAGGACGGTACATGCAGTGTGGATGGGAGGCTAAAGAAAGGATCAAAACCACAGAGAACTGAGTGACATCTCAGACATAAACTCAGGTACTAACCCTTGTAGGCTAAACAGTGAGAAGGGGTGCCACAGTCCGGTGGAAACGGGCCTATAAAATGACTCAATCCAATTACGTTTCCTAAACAGACTTATTTTTAAATCATCAAGTGTGCCAGTGCCACACACTGTCCAGTCTCACTCTGGCTTTCAAATGAAACCTGTCTGCTACTTTAAGCCTCTTTTACTAAGTTTTGGTAAAAGGCAAATTAAAAATACTTTGGTTTTACAAGGCCTCCTGGTGGGGTGACAACAAGATGTGACAGTTCTGCAGGTCTAAAAAGATTTGAACTCAAGAGGACACTGCTTCTTTACTTTTGTCGCACAAAGCAGCTGAGTTGTTTGGCTGAAGTCACGTCTGAACGTGTTTGCAGTCGGGGCTGGACTTTTGTGTTTCTAAACTGTCATTCTCTGAACCAAATCTGAATTAGGATCCAGCCAGCCCCAAACTCTCCAACCACATGAGTTGCAGTAACCGGAGGAAATGAAGTATGACCTCGTAATTCGTCTTCTCTGTTATTTAGTCGTGACTGAAAGCTGCTGTTGTGCAGGAGAAGTGAGCAGAGCGTTTGGTCATTTTGGACAGACGTGCAGTACTATGAGAGGGGGACAGAGCAGAGCTAGTTTTAGAGAGGGACTTGACTGACTTTGCATCCGTACTGGCATCTTTCAGTGTAGATCAGGAAGGGAAACCGTGGGCAGACAGTGGATGAATAGTTGGCTCTGGCCGTGTGGAGAATGGATTATACACACATTCTCTGCTGACCGAACAACCACATATTTGTGTTTTGTGTCCTCACTGTCCCGGCATTTTAATTTTATTTTCTCTCTGGTTTTACAGTGGACCCTAAACTGGAATTTAAACTTGACTGACACATCGGAGCTCAGGCGCTCTCTTTCACATTAAAGGGAAATTACACAACTTTTCTGTCACCATGAGTCTGGGAAAGCTGCCAGGGATTAAGGGCCTTGTGTCTGGCTCTCAGGGGAAACGTCGTTTCAAGAGTGAGCTGTCCGTGGACATGATCAGCCCACCGCTGGGTGACTTCCGACACACTATGCATGTTGGCCGTGGCGGGGATGTGTTTGGTGACACTTCTTTCCTTAGCAACTACGGGGGCACCAGGGAGCCAGGAAGTCCAGACTCGGCAAACAGCTCCAAGACAACCGGCTTCTTCACACGCACCTTTCGGCATGTGCGGAAGAACTCCGTGCCACGGCCGCGAGGAGACTCCCGTGACTTGTCATCCCCGCCACCAGACATCTCACCCATCATCAAGAATGCCATCTCTCTGCCCCAGCTCAACATGGACTCCCCCAATGGGTGCCTACAGAGGGTGCTGTTCCCCAGCTCCATCAGCTCAACAGACGACTCCCTCTACACATATGGTGAGATAGATAGTGAGAGTTTTCAACAAAGACTGCATTTAGGAAAACATGTGAGCTTCACCAAAACAATTCAAACTGGATTTGGGGTGTTAACATGAAGTAATTCAATGAAACAATAAGAAAAACAGTTGAGATTTGGGAAGATCATGCTCATGAGTTCAAGACAGAACATCTTAATTTTTGTGTCTGAGGTGAAATGTCGAGATCCTGGAAGGCATATATATTTAGCAACACAAAAAATGATCAGGGAAAAAGCTCCTACAAGGTCCTGCAACCCAGACAGCATGATCAATGACCTAGTTATGGGCTGAAGCCGAGTGGCAGAGCAGTACTGCATTAGTCATCGTGAATTAGGGAAAAAAAAAAGCTCAAAGTGGTGGTGTAGTATATCATTACAGTCGCAGTTCTCTCTGTTCACTCTCCAGCAGACCAAACAGCATAAAGAGCTGCTGAGCCGACGCTTGGCGCAAACAGGACTATAAATGTCAGTGAACACACAAACAGAGACAGTGAGGTGGCCCTCTCCCTTTCAGCATCGTTCCCACATTCCTCCAAGACAACCAGCAAACAAGCGGGCTTCTTCTGAGTCATCTGGTATCGCCCAGGCAACACCTGTACACAATTAGTTCTAGAAACACAAACACACAGCTGGTTTGGGAGAAAGAAAGATACTCAGTGGGCATTTCCTGTCATCTGTGTCTGCATGTGTCACTGCATGAACGCACGGCATAAATACAGCATTCGTTATATCTGCTAACCAATCAGAGCTTATCAGGCAGCAGCGTGTGGAGCCTGCGCTGGAAATCCCCTTTCCATCTCCAGATTCCTTACCCAATCCACCAGGAATCTGACCAAACGGAGTGATACGGAGCTGGCATAGAGATTCAGTGAACTGAAGGATGATGNATGACAGCTGTCGATTTGTGGTTGTTAATATTATTATGTGATATTTTTTATGGCAATTTCGGTTACTTCATTTCTGAACTTCACTTGACCCTTCACAGCCAATTGAACGTACTTACCGGAAGTAACAGTACGGTTTCTTGTCTACAGTGACGGTGGTGGACGTATTTAATATGTTGCAGTCCCTAGCTTTGAACACCGGGGGCAGTAAAAAAAAAAAAAAAAAAAAAAACGTGATTATAAGTACGTTGGATGCTATTTGGGAAGGCATTACGTGAGCTTTATATTGGTTGATAACAAAGTGGACATCAGCTCATTATGTCGGTATAAATGGCTGTAGGAGTCGCACTGAATTGTGTTTCTAACTGAGCCCACTTGAAAGTCTTACTCAACAACAACAACTTCCGCTATGCTGCCGGAAATGACAAAATAAAGTAAACAGAGGAGCTGTCAGTGGATCCAGAAATCAAGACAATTTCTACCAAACGATTTTAAAAGATATTTTGCTTTTTATGCATACCGAGGACATTTGTATGAGAAACCGGTTCATATTCTAATAAAGGTAATTCATTTACGGCGTATTAACGGTTCTTATCAGGAGAAATTTTCTATTGCACCTGCCAATAGCCTACAGTAGCTTAGTTAGCAGCTAGCTAACAAGCGAGCATTAGCAAGCAGTTTTCTTACTGTTGGCTTCCGTCACTACAAAATAATTAACAGTAGTTGTTTTTGCCGCGTAGGTCCAGATATTTAGGTTAACTGTTACACATAGACTTACTTACCTGACCAATATCGGGTAGTTAGCATGCACTGCAAGTTAGCAGCTGTTAGCTGCAGCAGCTGGCGTCCTCTCACTGACTGCAGTGGGATCAGGCGAGCGCAGCTTTGTTCTGATCACCATGCACATTGATTGATCGATACAGTGTTTCCCAAAAGAATGTCACGCAGATTTTAACATGGCTTCTGTTCTGATCACAGGAGTGACACTGTCACACAATGTTCGCAGACATGGACTATGAATTGGAGGAGGACAAACTGTGAGTTATAGTTGTGTTTCCCGTTTTATGTACTGCACCATTTAGTTATTTGTTTTAAGGTAATTCAATATTGCTGTACTTATTAAAGTTAAGTTTAAAAACAGTTAAATCTTGTTTTGTGCTCATCAGGGGGATACCAACAGTACCTGGTACTGTGTGTCTGAAGAAAGACGGTAATAACCTTATTGGGATCAGCATTGGTGGTGGAGCACAGTACTGTCCTTGTCTCTACATTGTCCAGGTAGGCAGAGAACACGATTAAAGCCGTGTTTATGAATATGTCACAGAACATTTCTACATGTCTACGTACTCTGTGTCACTGGTACCTTTTTGATGTGGCGTCTGTTGTCTCGCAGGTCTTTGATAACACTCCAGCCGCTCTGGATGGGACACTGGCAGCAGGCGATGAAATCACAGGTGTGAATGGGAAACCAGTGAAGGGAAAGACTAAAGTGGAAGTGGCCAAGATGATTCAAGCTGTCCAGGTACACAAAGGCTGGGAATTAAGTCCTGAACAACACCAGGATATGCTCAAATGGCTAATTATTGACCTCCTCTACATCCTGTGGAGACACTGTCTGGATTTTGTCTTCTCTGTCAGTGGTTTAGGTAGTTTATGACTAAGATAAAATATTAAACCCAGCCGCCTGCCAAATGAAGGTTGTTTTGTTTCGTGGCTGCTGGGTTTGTTTTAGCCTCAAATCTGTCCATGTTTATGTCAGAAACCCCTCCCATGTAAGCGTCCTACTGGTCTGACAGTTAAAATTTACCCAAACTAAATTAAGTCCCACTACCTTTGAATGAATTTACATGAATAGAAACACGCAAAAGGAATAAAACATCACTCACATTTTAGCGTCTAGCTGTGGCTGCAGATTTATCAGTGAATAGTCCAGCAGTTTAATCGTTATGGATGCGAACCCACCGCCCGACTGTTGAGAAGAGGTACTTTACTGGCTTGCTCAGCTCTGCTAAAGAGGTCCGGACAATAGCGCATCGCATTTGGCATCACGTCACCGATGAAGAGTGGCTGTGTTGGTTTTGGCGTCCATTGTTCGCAGCAAAAATTCCATGACTTCCTGTATGATGGATTAAAGACAGGGTCCAGCGTGGGATTTAAAGGATTACATTGAGTTGTTCATTCACTGCTAATACTGCACATGAACGTCACACTGTTGATTTTACCACATGGAATAGGATTACACTTTGTATTTTCATTGTTAATTTTAGAGCTTTATGAAGTTAAATAAGAAGAAATTGTCTCCTTCTAAAAATATCCAGATGATTGGTTGTTGTTGATTCAACTGTGTGTATCTTTGTGTTGTCTCAGGAAGAAGCAACAATCCACTACAACAAACTGCAGGCAGACCCGAAGCAGGGGAAGTCTCTGGATATAGGTACCTCCTCCAGGAAACACACTCTCACGATCAGTCTTGATTCATTGTTTGTTCATCTCACTGCATGTGGATTATTTATTGTAACGTTATGCCAACTTGTATCCAGTGCTGCGGTGTGCGATAAATACGTTTTGTGTGTTTCAGTGCTGAAAAAAGTCAAACATCGGCTGGTGGAGAACATGAGCTCCGGCACCGCAGATGCTCTCGGACTCAGTAGAGCTATTCTATGCAACGGTGAGATCATTATCATGAGCGGTATGATCTTCTGAGTTGATATAGAGAAGCTCCGCTCATGTGGATTCATTTCACTTTACAGATGGGCTGGTCAAAAGACTGGAAGAGCTGGAGAAAACGGCAGAGCTCTACAAAGGTAAAGAATGGCCAGTTTAAAAAAAATGGCCTTCGGTAAACTCGGAATTCACCATCAGCCGTGTTTGGTGGAGCACTAATCACTGAACTGAGGTGACTTTTAATCGGATGTTTTGCTCAGTGACACCGTGTGAGCGATCCCTTGTTTGTTCTGTTTGCTTGTAGGACTGATGGAGCACACAAAGAGGCTGCTCCGAGCTTTCTTTGAGCTCTCTCAGACCCACAGAGGTGAGTCTTTTCATCAAAATAGAAGAAAAACACGACAGATAATCATCATACATCTCAATTTATCTCACCTTCAGTGTCTCATACATCTGACTGGTTTTGGAAAAATGTCCCCTTTCAGCGTTTGGGGACGTGTTTTCTGTCATCGGGGTACGAGAGCCCCAAGCTGCTGCCAGCGAGGCTTTTGTGAAGTTTGCTGATGCTCACCGCAGCATTGAGAAATATGGTATTCAGCTGCTGAAGACCATCAAACCTGTGAGTACAGAGCTCAGACAGAAAAATAGGTTTTGATGGCTACCATGGTGCAAGACTTGTGGGGGATGATGTTCATCATTAATGGAAGTACAAAACACTTGTTCATTCACATAAAGTTAATCCGACACAGCTGCGCTCTGTTGTGTGTCTGTCATGTATGGACCTCATGACATCACTGTTTGCTGCTAAATCATATCTTTTATGTGCAGATGCTCCATGATCTGAACACCTACCTTCACAAGGCCATTCCAGACACGAAGCTCACCATCCGCAAGTACCTGGATGTGAAGTTTGAGTATCTGGTAAGGAGGCAGCACTCTGTGCCGTCACCTGTTAGCCTGTTAGCCTGTTGCAATACGTTCACTGTATCTTGTGTCTTTCAGTCGTACTGCCTGAAGGTGAAAGAGATGGATGATGAAGAGTACAGCAGTATTGTGAGTTGACACTTGGAATAAACAAGATTTCCAGGTTGCAAACAGGAAAATGTTGCATTTCTCTTCTACTGGCGTCACGTGAAGCAGTGAATCATGTGCTTCCCCCTCCAGGCCATGGGCGAGCCCCTCTATCGTGTCAGCACCGGTAACTATGAGTACCGTTTGGTGCTGCGCTGTCGGCAGGAGGCTCGAGCCCGTTTCGCCAAAATGAGGAAGGACGTTCTGGAGAAGATAGAGCTGCTGGATCAGAAACATGGTCTGTTGTTGTTACATTTTTTACAGCTATTTTTACTCAGGTACCCACTCTATCAGGTGTAAACTGGCACTGTTGTATACTGCTATCAGTTTCTCTCTGTCCACCATAAACGGAACCATGTCTGCAGCTCACAGTCACAGGTTTTTGCTCACATCGCCATCTGGTGGTTAAAACAGCATGTGAGCAATGAAGGCTGGGAGAGTAAACGCTTGAGACACAAAAGAGAGGTTAATAGTGTCCACTGTTTTAATTAGAAATGTTTCAAAACTAAGACATGTCAGTGATTATCGTGATAGTATCATATGTTAACCCAGGTTTGGGCAAGATAATCCTAGTGTGATGTGAAATTCACACACAGCTTGTGAGGCCATAATGCTTAGAATTTAATAGTGCATTCTCAGGAAGTAGTCAGCAAAAATACACAAACAAGCAGATACGGAGCAGAAAAACTGTAATGCAAAATCCTCTCGTCTTGGTCACCCGCAGTCCAGGACATCGTGTTCCAGCTGCAGCGCTTTGTCTCGGGCATGTCTCATTACTACGACGAGTGCTACGCCGTCCTGAAGGAGGCCGACGTCTTCCCCATTGAGGTGGACCTCTCCCGCACCATGATCAACTACAGCAGCCAGTCACTCTCCTCCTACGCTGGAGATGAGGAGGATGAGGAGGAGGGAGGAGGAGGAAGAGGCGGAGAGGAAGGAGGAAGCAGCGCAGGCAGACAAGCAGAGAATGGCGCTGAGAAACTGATCGATGATGAATGAGAGCGTGCGTGTGCCTGTGAGTGTGTGTGTTCTTGTGGAGATGAAGTCCACCCCTCTAACTGTTCTTCACTTACATTAATGTCAATGAATCCACCCAGCAGGGGTCTTTGGAGGGGTGAAAGGCATTTGAAATGGATAACACTACTGTGACAACGGTGGAAAACTACTGAAAGTGCCGCTGTGATGCTGGATGTTGGAGTTTCGGTGGCGTTTCCTTGCCGGGATGCTCTAAAATCAGCAGCTTTGTTATTATTTTAGCACAGAAAAGTTTGATGTGACTCTCCTCCACATGTAAGGTCATTGCTCAGTGATGAGAGGGACACAGCAAACAGAAGTCACCTTTATCCTGATCTGAATGTTATGGAGTGTGGCAGAGTGGAGTTTCTATGTGTACATGGTGTGCCTTCTTTGCTCTCAATGAAGTTTCATGGGTCTGGGCTGCGTGTCAGTGTGCATGTTAAACCTTCATATATACTTTTTATTCTATCCTACAAGCTCGTCATGTTTTGGGCAGGGATTTATTTAGCTACCTAAAATGTTACTTGATGGATAAATGTAGACTATGCGAAGGTGTTGTTCAGGGCTGCAATCAATTAATCTACTGATTATTTTCACCAACTTCTTGTTCAAAAACAGTCCAAAACCCAAACGCTTGTCATTTACTATCATAAATGACAAAGAAAAGCAGCATTTCATGTAGATATTACATTCTTTTAGGAGGGAGAGCCTGTATTTGACAAAATCTTCACAACCAAAGCCTGTTTTTAAGTTAATTTAGTCTCTTTCACCTGCTCATGCCGCATGCTTCAGGTTGAAATGTTGTTTTTTCTTGTAACACTCGCCTGCATCTCTCACTTCCCCTCAGCAGCAGTGACACACAGCCTCACAGAGCTTTACCACTGTGTGGAAACAGGTCGATGATGCATGTAAATAGGTTTGTACAAAGGGAAAGGGTGTCAGAACTCTGGTGTTGTAAATTGTGTTGTCATTCCTACTTTATTTATTCTTTTTCAAAATGTATTTAAAGGTTGTAATGAGCCAGATTGATACTATATTATGGTAAATCTAATTATTGTCTTAGGGGGTGAGATGATTTTGTGCATTTTACTACTGGAACATTCACTTGAGGGCAGCGTCACATCGGATCACACTGTGGAGCAGTCAGAAATGAGTCAATTAGACATTTTCTTTTTCGTCTGTTTTGTTTTTCTGAAGTTACTGTACGTTATTTTTCTTCAGGTCATAGACACCTACTGCATATTGACTGACATGATTATTTAAATCGTTATTATATGAAACTATATTGAACATTAAAGAAATACCATAAAATAATGATAATAAAGTGTCTGGTCTATTTTAGAAGGACGTATTTGTAATTGTATTTTTTATATATATCACGTTAATTAGAAAATGTCTCGCTTCTCTTGTAACCTAGTATGGCTGAATTAATTCATCAGTAATTGCGCTGATGTAGTGTCTGTTTAACCGTTAAATATCACATTATTTAAAAGTATAACATACAAATGTGGGACCGTAGTGAATAATTATAAAACTACACCATATCACCCTAACCCTAACCCTAACCCTAGTGAACGTGCAAAGGTTTGCCCATCGATAAAAATTTATCGGACATCTTACGAATTCCGCGTAGCCCCAGTGGCCTAATGGATAAGGCACTGGCCTCCTAAGCCAGGGATTGTGGGTTCGAGTCCCATCTGGGGTGAACATTTTTTGCTTCTTATTGTGACCAAAAAAAAAAAAAATACCAAGGTTGCTGTAATCTTACGTTAAGTACGGCTCTGTTCCTAAACTTCGTGTTGTTCCCGTTTCCTGCGGTCGGCAGCCAATCAGGAAACGCTCCGCTCCTTTGACACTTTGCTTCCCCGGACTTTCCCTCCGCCACATGACAGCAGATTTCCTCTTCGCCAATGCCGCTGCTGCCCGATCCGTGTCTCCTTTCTGCAGTCACTTCAGCTTTTAACTGCATTTACACAGCCATGTTTTCAGTTAAGAATATGTATGTCTTTCTCTTGTTTGTTGTGGCTCCGACCTTCGCCTCTGCAGACAGTAAGTAGGCCGACTTCATGTGATTCACGGGTGGTTGTATAATAGATTTACTCCTCCGGATTGAAACAAACAAACAGTTAGTGTTTTGCTCTAAGCATGCATGCTGTTTTCTATTAATTCTACTTACCCACTTTGCATCAGCTGTTGTGATTTAAGGTGTGTCGGAGATGACAGTTTGAGTTGAATGTGTTTTGTTTGTCTAAATAATAATTAAAATAATCCTCAAAGTCGCGAGGTCTCCTGCTACTGAAACCATTTGGTTTTAACTTTCAATTTCGCTTATATTCATAAAGTCACAGGAATGTAAGCCTTCATAGAAACCTTTACATTAATAAAAGAAAAAAAATACAGATTTTGAGTAAACGGATTATCCAGTCTTGTGACCCCTAGGTAGATGTCACCTGTCATTCAAGCTAAAAAAATAAAACAAACACAAAAAACCCAAACATTAAAAATGCAATGCCTAGAATAGATGCATTAATATGTTGTCATATAATCACTATGTGCCAATATCATCCTGAAAAAGCAGAAGCAGTCAGTAGTAGTCAGTTGTTCATTGTTTGATTTATAGGAGAACTGCCATAACTTTATTGTCTTTAACAGCCATTAATCTACATGGCTGTTATCTGTGTAGCAGGTCTTGTATACCCATTTTGTTTTTATTTATGTTCTCTTACTGCAATGTTGTCTTCTCAGCGATGACAGCAGCCACAGTGTACTGGGACCCCCAACACAAGACCGTCCTGCTGAAGGAGGGGGCGCTGGAAACGAACGGGGATGCTTACGGGTATCTGAACGACACCCTGGCCAGTACAGGCTGGAGTGTCCTGGAGATCCGCGCCGGGTACGGACAGACCCCTGAAACAGATGAGATCACTTTCTTCCTGGCCGGCTACCTCGAAGGCTTCCTCACTGCCCAGTAAGTGTCGTGACTGTGGCGCCATGCTCACTGTTTCGCAAAGAGGTCTTTTGGTAGCTTTTGTAACACCTGAGCAATGATTGACACCCACCAGCCCTCACGATGCTCTAGAAAAATACTAAATCATAATCAGAAAAAACTTAACTGATCAAAACATCACCAAATGTAATCAGACGCTTTGTCTTAACACTTTGTACTCTTCCCCCCGCAGGCAGATGATGGACCACTACACCAACATGTTTCCGCAGCTGATCCACGACCCGAAGATCCTCGGCCCCGTTCGGAGTTTCATGGCGTGAGTCTGTTAGAATGAAAAACCACAGCAGCAGCACCGCAGTCGCAGCCAGTGCACAGTCTGAGTCTCACATCACTGTCATCGTCTTTCATATCCTCTTCTCAGAGTTGTTCAGTTCAGCGCGTAGTGCAGAACTCTTGATCACGACCTCAGTGCTTTACAATAAATGATTATAATGACGACAACAACAGTGAACAGCAAAGTCACTCTTGCACTTGCAGAAAGCAGGACTCGTGGACCAGGGAGCAGGTGAAACTGAACAAGAGCTCTGATCCTCTGTGGAAGCACACAGGCTTCATCGTGGCCCAGATGGACGGGCTGCAAGCAGGAGTTGCAGACTGGGCCAAGAAAAAAGGGAAAAAGGTACAACAGCAATTTTGTTCCTGTTTATACAGGCCAATGAGAGCACCAACTGTCTTTTGCATGCATGGAAGCCATGTGCACACACCACAACACAACAGTAGAGGAGAAATATCCTACGACAGTGAAAAAAATATGCGTACAGCAAAAAAAATACAGAAGAAACAACTGCAGCTGTTTAAAATCAAGTTTCAAGGCAAACTAGAAGTTTCACTTTAAGACCCTTCATGTTCACTTCCTCTGATTTAAAATGAGGAACATCCGATGTAAACCAAACGTGTGAACATATATCACATATTGTCACTCTGAAATTTAAAGGGAGACCGTATGCCTTGTAGATCAAACGCAGATACATATTTTTTATGTTAGCATCAATAAAACTGCTGATATTACTGGGTTACCCTCTGTAATAGGATAGGTTAAACTGCAGCTTGGATAGTGCAGATGTGCTATCAAAAGTCACCAGATTTCAGTGATTTATAAGAGAGAGGTGGAAGCAACACTAGAACTCATTTTCATTTGCTGACCAACAGCTGTTTATCTGGTGTCCTTCCCTTAGCCGCTGTCCCTGTTTGACGTCCAGTTCCTGAATGCAGTGGGAGACCTGCTGGATCTGATCCCAGCCTTGGTCCCCGCCTCCAACCCTCGGCTCAGAGACTTCAAGCTTCCGGGGATGGGGCACTGCTCCGCACTCATCAAGGTCAGAGGTCAAAACATGTTCCAGACGAGTCAAGCAGGTGTGCTAAATGAGTGAAACAACAACCACCAGTGAAGAAGGAACGTCCTGTGGCAGCGAATGTACTGGTCCATTGGAGAAATGAGAGAGCATTACTCTCAGGATTCAGTCAATAGACGTGCACATTATTCCCCCGTGACCATTTTTAACAGACACACCAGGAAAACAGGCCTGAGTGTTCCCAGAGATGCAGTGGTGTCGGTAATTTCATTTGCTACATAAACAAAGAGCGCAGTAAGAAATAGGCCTTAATAAGAGACGTAGTGTTAGTGGATCGCTCTCTTATTCAGCTTATAAATATATTTAGCACCACTGACAGCACAAGCATTTTAGATCTGAGAAAAGTCTGCATAGTTTTTTTTTTTTTTTTTTACCATTTTATTCACACATTCCTGTAATTGAGCCTGATATTTAGTGTGTCTTTGTAAACCGGGGGAATCACCAAAGGGTTCAGAGGTGAAAGAGCTTAAGATGATGACCTGCCTCATTACCTCTGAACCTAAATGTAAGATCTGTCAAAAAACAAAAGTATTTCTTTTAATCAAATTCACAGTGACACACATGAATGAATCTAACTCTCCTGTTGTCTGTCCTCCCTCTCAGATGCTGCCCGGCTTTGAGAACCTGCTGTTTGCCCACTCCAGCTGGTACACGTACGCCGCCACAATGCGGATCTACAAGCACTGGGATTTCCGTGTCACTGAGCCGCACACGGCCACCGGGAAACTGTCCTTCAGCAGCTACCCCGGTACGTATGTAGGCCACAAGAACACTCCTTAACCAGAATTCTTCAACGATAACAAGGACACACACACACACACACACACACACACACACACACACACACACACACAAACACACGCATGCTTCTTTCTGATGTTATCCGCAGTGAATCCCACGTGTGGAATGTGGCTTGTTCACGCAGATTGTCAGAAAGGGTCTCAGCTTACCTTTCTCCCCAGGTTTCCTGGTGTCTCTGGACGACTTCTACCTCTTGGGCAGTGGTCTGATGATGACCCAGACCACCAACAATGTCTTCAACTCCTCCCTATTTGACACAATCACCCCCAACAGCCTGCTGGCGTGGCAGAGGGTCAGGCTGGCTCACAGTTTGGCACATACTGGAGAAGAGTGGGCCAAAACCTTCTCCAAGTACAACTCTGGTGAGTGATTATATGTTTGTATAGCACTAAGCACAGTTATAACACAGCAGAAACATAAACCAAAAGGCCAGTAATTGTAAATAAAAGACCATTTTATTTAAAGAAAATCAATAAATCTGAATGTTAAAGTACAAAATGGATCTATACTAAACACCACTGCCAAGCTTTCCCCCAAGCATGCCAGTGTATTAGACCCTTAATGTGTTCATTTTACCTTCCAGGACACCATGAGAATACATTTATTTTAGAAATGAAAATGAAAAAATAAATGAAGTTGCATTGACTCGATACTTTAAGGGGAACTCAACCAATTTTAGACATCAAAATGTCAAGAAATGACTGAAGTTTCGCTGTAAGCAGCAGAATGATGGGGCAGAAGCCTTTCAGTGCACAAACTGATGAACTCACATCCATTAACAGGCTTTTTTGCTTTTGCACCACTCTGCTTCACCCACCCTCAACTCTTACAGGTACATACAACAACCAGTACATGGTGCTGGACAGGAGTAAGGTGAAGCTGGGCCATAGTATTGATAACGGCGCTCTGACTGTAGTGGAGCAGATCCCCGGCCTGGTGGAGTACTCTGATCAGACACAGGCTCTGCGCAGAGGTAACAACACGGCCTGTCCTTCTGTAGTCTACAGTGTTTGTTTGGATGTGTGTGGAGTTTACCTCTCTGGCTGCCTCCAGGTTACTGGCCGTCCTATAACGTTCCCTTCCACCAGAAGATCTACATGCTGAGCGGTTACGGACAGATGTGGGAAGAATACGGAGAGGACTTTTCCTATGATCTCTGTCCCAGAGCCAAGATCTTCCGCCGTGACCAAGCTGAAGTCAAGGACCTGGACTCATTGAAGCACATCATGAGGTCTAATGGTGTGTGTCTCATTGTGTTACTTTGCAGTGTGTGACCCACATTCAGCTGGTTCTCCAAATCCTCTGGAATCTGAATTTCTTATTTTTGTATTTAGCGTCACAATGATCAGAGCAGCGATGTCTTTATGAGCTGACCGGATTGTTTGTCTGCTTGTTTTCAGACTACAAGACGGATCCGTACTCCAAGGATGACCCCTGCAAGTCCATCTGCTGCCGTGGCGACCTGAGGACAGAGAGGGCGTCACCATCAGGTTGCTACGACACTAAGGTACCGCTGATCTCCCATGGCAGTAACAGAGGTCAACTTAGGTTTTGTAAAATCAAACGCTTTTTGGCTGTGCTCACATATTTCTGGGTCCTGTGCTGGTCTTCGTCCAGGTGACAGATTTCCTCATGGCTGGGGACTTCCGTGCGGAGGCGGTGAACGGGCCGACGACGCAGGACGGACTCCCGCCGTTCGTTTGGGATAAATTCAGCAGCATCAGCCACCAGGGTCTGCCGCAGTACTACAACTTCACCTTTGTCAGGATGCAGCCTCTTCTCTTCAAGCCGTGAGGTGTGCGCATGTTTGTGTGAGTGAGGCGGAGGGAGATGCCTTCAGACAATCAAAGGTACAGTCAGGACGAGTTTCATTTTAACTGTTGCTGTAAGTTGAGAATTGCGTCCCACCGACATGCTTTCTTCTTAAATCTTTAAGCTATGAGAGTAACAGTGCTTCCTTCCACCTGATAAAATGCACATTGTCAAACTGCCAATCGGATTTTAAATTAGTATTTTAGCTCGTATACGTCTCAGGGTATGTTGGATAACTTACTTTGGAAGACAGTGGATGTCAGTTGTGTTTTTTATACCCGCAGCCATGTGTGCCTTGAGAGTAAATGTCTTATTTTATAAATTGCAGAATCAATGCTCTAAATCAGCCGTGTTTAATCCTTTATTTAAATTCTTGAATGTCTTCATACACATGTGCAAACACTATCGTTTCAATGGTAGATGAATCAGTGCAATGTCACACTCAGGGCTGTTGATCTCTGGTGCTGTGCTCTGCTGTGCATCTGTTGCTCATACTGTGCAGAATAAGAATCTCTCAGGTTTGTGTTTTTAGCCTCTGTTTTTTATGTAATGTGATGCTTCATGCTGCACATCTGTATCATGCCACCTTGTCCTGTGTTAACTGTTCATTAAAGTTTTTACAGTTGTTCCAGTACCGTCCTGTGTTCAGTTTTGCCTCTTGACTCATGGTGTAGACCCTGCCAGCTGATCTGGGCTCTGTGTTGGGAGAGATTCATGCAATCTTATGCCCACTTTAACACTACTTACTCACTGAAATGTTTCTGGTGAAGCTCCCATCTTTAACAAAAAGTTACAGTGATGAGAGATGTGGAGCTCCACGGCTGCTGCATGATATGATTTAGCCAGACAGATATTAGTTTGTAGTTTATGAAAACTTGCATTACATGACGTGACGTATTCAAAGCCTGTGGTCTCATTAAGTCAAGTAAAGATGGAGATGTTGGTGTGAGACAAACGAATGAAATCTCATCTACAGTCATGATGGTCATCTATAACCAGTTCAACATGTGCACAAACTGTAAAATGATCGTGAATTACCAGTCAAACAATATTTAACCCAAACTGAGGAACTTGGAGGTCAGCACCTCTTTGTTATTGAAACAGAAACACAGTAAGCGCTCTCTCTCTCTCTGTCTCTCTCTCTCTCTCTCTCTCTCTCTCTCTCTCTCTCGCTCTCTCACTCTCTCGCTCTCTCTCAGCCCCCAGGGACACATGTAGTGATTCACCCTTTCCTATGAAATGGAGGAACTGAAACGTCTGTTGAGCACTCTGCATTCATTTCATAAATCCTCCCGTCACATCCCTCCTCTGTGTCTCGCAGTTCTCTGTTTGTGTCATAAAAGCAAGTGTCGGGGAGGGTAACGCAGCAGCAGGTCTCCGCATTGCTCACCCCACTTCAGCCATGGCCAAGAAGGACTGTCCTGCTGGCAGCCACTGGGACAACCTCGTCAATGTCTGCGTTTCCAACAGAACGGAAACCAGGCCTGAACCTGTTCGACCGACAGGTGAGTGTCAGTGATTGTTTCATTTTTTCTTTTTCTTTTTCGTCTGCCCCCTGAACAGAATTGTTCTGTCAAAGTTTGTTTTTCACCTGAAAACCTCTTTGAATTAGCCTTGTTTTGGACGTGCTTTGACTTAAAGCCTCTTGGCCCCTTTTTGATGTTGATTTAAATGCTTCCTGGCCTCAGAGATGTGTTCCATCTGACTTGCCTGTATTAATTTCCTCTCTCTGAAATGTTCAGCATTCAGGTGACCCCACCTTTGCACAACTGCAGATGGACTTTAAAGTCCCTCTCCAGGCAAAAATGTGTTTTTCCTCTTGTTCCTACAGTTGAATGTTGGAGCTTCAATGAGCAGACTGATGTGTGTGCAGAGTTTAATATGAGAAGACTGTTTTTAATATTCATCTGCCAAAAGTGCAAAGTTTCTCTGTGCTCATTAAAAATCCAGTGTTAAAGAGGCGGGCCTATGAGCATGATTTGTGACATCACAGTTAGTTTGGAGGCCAATCCTGGTCCATTATTTAACTTATAATCAACCTGATGTGGAAACTTGAAGCCTTCAGTGCACACAGACAAAGGATGGACAACTTGTGTCAAACAGTTAAACTTTGGAAATGAAAAGAAGTTACATATTCATAGATTCTGGTGTTTTAAATGAGGGAGAAGGAGTAGATGTCATTTTAAGATAACTGAACTTTTTTGTTGAAAAGGCGTATCAGAAACACATTATTATTCAAAGTAGAGTATTTTATACACATCATAAAGCATTTCTGAAGGGGATCTTTAAAAGCTCTGCACTAATTAGTCAGACAACTACAATAATTAGTCTCTGCATTATCATAAACACGTCTCTTGATGTCAAATTAACACTTCAGGTATTATTCTTACTCAGATTTTGCCCATTTAGGAACCAATCAGTACTAATCATGTGCTCATATCCTGTATAATAACTTGGGTTTTTACAGCTGTTCAGAATGCAAACTGTGTTTCTGTTGAGGTAGTTAATCCATCTGTTCCCATCTATTCCCAGCAGAGCCCCTGGCTGTCATGGTCCAGGTGAAATCCACGCCCCGCACCACCCAGGCCAGCACAGTGATGGTGCTCAGTCCAGCTCTGTGGATCTTTGTGGTGCTGGCCACAGTGGGGTCTATCTTGGCTCTGGCTCTCTGGTTTATCATATACAGGCGGCAGAGCAGCCTCAGCAGCACCTCAGGTAAAGACAACTGAGATTGGGTCATGCATATGATTTTATTTTAATCTATTCAGTTTTATTCTGTTTGAATTACTTCTTCACATAAAGGCTGGCATATCCCAGCATCCTCAGCTTCTTGAACAGAGTATGTCTTTGGTATTCTTCACTGTTCTACAGAGTGCAAGTAAAATAAAAAATACTTTATACTGTCAGTGTTAACATTAACAAATGTTAACAAATACCCAAAGTGGTTTAACTCTCCTTATACAAGCAGCTTTTGAGTAGAATATAGTCATGTTATAGTCATGTATACTGCACTAGAATGTGCCAGGTAACAGATCATTTAAGCCCCAGAGATTATAATTTCAGACATAATAACTGATCCTCCATGTGTTGGATTAAATCTCCCTTCAGTGGGATGTATTCGATCTCAGGACAACATGTAGTTTTTGCTCATCCAGTGGCAGCCATTTCTTCTACTATAAGCAGGGGATCTGACATGCAGAGGGGGCATCTGAGAGCAGTGTGGAGGAAGTGGGGTTGCAGGCAGGCAGGTGATGAAGTGTGACGTTCATCACAGTAGAAACTCCACAGTTTCTGTTCTCTTCTTCTCAGGCGTCCCATGGGTCAGCCCCGCTCTCTTACCAGCTATTCTGGTGTCAGCACACATCCGTTGGTTAGGCAGGACAAATTGGGCCTCCTCATGACCTTGAAAACACATAAACTGACAAAAAGGCATGCAGTGAGGCACTAACAGCAGAGTAGTTTATACTACAACAGCTTCATGTAAGATGTGTGGCCTGGCGGAAGGAGAGATCTTGTATCAATAAAGCCAGAATGACCCTTGTTCTGGTGAAAGCCTATCAAGCTGAAAAGCTTTATATGATAAATATGGCAACACGATCAGGACCATCATTTCATTCTTCTGGAATGCAGCTCCGGCTGTCTTAACCCTCGTCATATAAACACAAAGAACTCTCAGGACTGAGGAGAAGCTAGATTCACTTATCAATAACATACTTTTGTCCTTGTTAAATTGTCAATAGACCTTTATCAACAGGTCAACCAGGAATGTAAAACACTAGATCAGCAGAGTGGAGCTATTCAGCTTTGCTCACTTAGCTGTTGTGAAACACGTTTTTGTTGCCTGATGCATGTCGTGTCATGTTTGAAAGATCAGTCGCTCATAAACAAGGATGGGGCGAGGTTCATCGCTTTGTGAAACATGTGATTGTATAACTTAATGGGCTCAGGAGGACTTTGTAAAGCTGTTGTCAGTAAACACAATTCATTTGCAAGTGATTTTACTTTTTTGGAATCTGGGTCATATGTAAAAACAATATGGCAGTCCAACAATTTTCTTCCAGTATACTGTATATACAGTATACTGTATACTGTATACAGTATACAGTATACTGAGTTATACTTTGCCTTCTGTCACACAGAAACGATATACATCAACATGTAAACAACATATGATACACGCACATTTGTGCACTTTCATATATTTCAATATATGTCATTACCCTATATTTAAGGATAGTGTTCTATAGATGTATTTATAGCTGCCTTGAATTAAGATAACTTGTTGGAAATTAATACAAGCATGCGCATGACTCGCTTAAGAAGCAGAATTATGGCTTAAAGACCAATTTTATTTTTATATGTACTTTATATGAAAAGAATGGTATCTCGTTTGTGTCATTAAGTGATCAGTGCATCTGTTTAGTCTTAAGATCCACATGTGTGTTCAAGGACATCCTATTGCACAATATATTTATTGCAATTTGAATATTCAGGTGAATTTAAATATTCATGTGAACTCATGTTACAGCTGTTTGTGTTGCAGAGGACGCAGAGCCACAACAGGAACCTCTTCAGAAAACAGAGCCGCCTGCTGTACTCTACTCACTGCCTTCAGAAACAAACAATCATGCAGACATGCTGCAGAGAGCAGCAGGGGCCCCTTCACCCTGTTCTCACCTGCACCTGGGGGCCCAAACCGGCTCAGAGTGGGAGGAGGGCTTTGCTGCTTACAGGGACCCCACAAAGCATGCTGCTGGGGTGGAGGGGGGCAGAGGGCTGCACACATGCAGCATAATGAGGGAACACAAGATCCCACTTCCTGCCACAGAGCTGGGTGGCACTGCCTTAGTTACTACTAAGACTATATAGCCCCCTCTGTGTGTGTGTGTGTGTGTGTGTGTGTGTGTGGGTGTGTGTGTGTGTGTGTGTGTGTGTGTGTGTGTAAAAACTCTTTACTAATACTATACAACTCTGCACATTGTGCTCAGTGTTTTGGGTTTTCTCCCACTTTAATCCAAGTTTTTTGGAATATGTTTCTTTTCTACTGTGTTTTTATGTTTTATAAATAATATTTCTGTAGCTGCTTCATTTCTCTGCACTGCTTGGAAAAAGACAAGTGTTATGGTGTAAATTGGTGTCCAATAATACCCTGTAAGACCATGTGTATTTTAGTGTACTTTCCTGCAAAGTGTTGTTGGAAGGCAAAACAAAGAACTGCTGCGAGCCTTATTTCATATTTCAAACATCATTTAATAAAACACAAAACTAAAGTCACGACAGAAATATTTCTGATGTTCTGAAAAAAGGTAGCATTGTTGTGCTGTAAAAGAAATGTTATCAGATCAGCATTATATTTTGATAAGAATTGCTTGTGTCCAGTCTGTCTTTGCAGCAGAAAAGGCTGCTTACATGGTAAATAACTGTGTCAATCAATGAGCTTCCTGCAGGCAACATATGAACATAAATGGAGAACTATTCAAAGTAAAGTCAAGAAGAGGACATTCAATTTCATCTCTCATTATCTGGATTGTTTCTGGAGAGAAATGACCATGTGGTTTCTGTATAGATCTCAAAGGAGGACCCTCGCATCAAAATCCATGCAGGCCAGTGTTGTGTGTATCCTCAGGAGTAGGCTCGTGTCATGCTGTTTGTTTTCTGAGTTTTAAAAGAAGACCCACCCAAACCATGTCCAGGTACAATTTCTAGCCATTATTTGTGGCATCTGAAAATGTCTCACTTTGGCGCCCCCAAGTGGAAGTCTCAAGACATACAGTGGCAGACAGGAACTGATGAACCAGACACAGAGTGCAACACAGCTACAGTGATGAAAAATGTGTGAAAATGTGTCAGTCCCACACAGTGAACATTCTGAGTGATATGTCAGCATCTGTGGGTGCCCCTTTTCTTTTAATGGAAAATTAGACTAATAAACAGTTCACAAGGCAGAGGGATGGGTGTTGAGGGGGAAAGCATCAAAGGGAAAGAGAGAAGTTAGATCCTCAGTCTCATTTTCAACATGCCTGCTTTTTCCACTGCCGCTCAACTGTCACTCCAACCCCCTGACTGAACGCAACTGTCCACAGAAATTTTGCAGTGCTGATTCAGACAGGCGCAGGCCATGACACACGTCTGCAGCATCTACTTCTGAGTCGATATTGTATGGAAAGGTCTCATGTGGTCACAGGGAGGAGTCAGGGTTGTCTGTGACAGCCAGGTGGAAGTACTCTGGCTGGCTGTCCCCCTGCAGGCTGCTGTTGGTCGCCCTCCGATGGACTTTGGTGGACAGGGTCTTTTTGAAGCCCTCCCTCCTGTCTCCACGCTTCTCCTGACTGGACACGATCATCTCTGCCAGGTCCTGCTGGAGCCGCTGGAAGTTCTCCCTGAGACAGTAACATAAGGATTATATTATATTCTGTGTGGGCTGGAAGGAAATGAGGGCCAGACGATGCATCTTATCAGAAAGTGTCAGTGTTCATAGAAGAGAAGTGTTTTACTCACGCTGTTGGTGGTGTCGGCAGGTTGTATTTTCCTCCAGTCACTCCTGTTAACCAGTATGTCATCTCTTTGCCTTTACCCTGTGGGTCAGGTACACACACGCACACACACACACACAGGAAATGGAAGTAGTAACCACTACCTGGACAACTCACATCTGTTGTAAATGCCTGAATAGACAAGCACATAAAAAGCCAAAGCAAACGCAGCTAACCTTCAGGTAGGTCTCTCCTCTTTGTTCGTACTCAAACTTGCAGTCTGTCCTCTGCAGGATGTTGATGGTGGACTGGCTGACATGAATTCTCAGAGCTGGAAAGACGACATGAGACAGAATCATGAGAGAAAAACACCTCAGCTCTCTTTAACTCTGCAGAAATTAAGTTCAGAAGCTGCACCTCAAGCATCAATACTGTGAGTGTACTCAAATGTGTGTGTGTGTGTGTGTGTGTGCGTGTGTGTGTGTGTGTGTTGTCTCTTACGCAGGCCCGTGGACTCCATACGTGACGCAGTGTTGACCGTGTCTCCAAAAAGACAGTAGCGAGGCATCTTGTTCCCCACCACTCCTGCTGCACATGGTCCTACACACAAATGCACACAACTCTGTCAGACTTTGCCACAGATGTGTGTGAACAGGCTGTTTAAGAATAAATAAAAGTGGTGATAAAATTGATCAGTTTCTTGGAGACAAAGGGATTTTTGCTAATAATTCTGCAAGCTGTTTAAATAATCTACTTTATTTAAGTTATTTAGGAATTTCTATGTTTGTAAAATTGATACTTCCATGGATACATATTATGTTTCCTTGACATTCATATGAATGTTTCTTTTGAAATATGTTAACATTTCCATGTGACAAAAAATAACGCATTTCTATTACAACACAATTTTAAAAAGCTGTGTTTTGTTTATGGACAAGAACAATGATTAAATAAGACATTATGAACTCCTATTACCTGAATGCACGCCAATACGGATCCACAGAGGGATGCCAGGCAGGTGCAGCAACTCAAACGTCCTCACAAAGGCCAGCATGTCCAGGGCCATGTGGGCGATGTCCACTGCATGCCTGTTGCCATTGCGTTTGGGCAAACCTGATGCAACCATGTATGCATCTCCTATTGTCTCAACCTGAGAGGCAATCAAATAATCAGCCACGTCCACCAATCTAATTTTAACTTCAAGTGCTTCCGAGTTTTAAATGAAGACTGTTAAAACCAAATCTAAGATCTGTCTCACAGCAGTAATGTCCTGCCCGAGACCCTCAGAGCTTCGCTTTCATCGCACTGCTGAATTGAGCCTGAATTCAGACCTTCACAGAGGTACCTTGTAGACATCATGGTGGTCAAGGATGCTGTCAAAGTTCTTGTAGATGTCGTTGAGCATGTCGACCACCTCCATGGGGGTGCTGTAATGGCACAGGGTAGTGAACCCCACGATGTCGCTGAAATAGATGGTCACCTCCTCAAACAGCTCTGGTTCCACTCTGCCCGTCTCCTTCAGCGAACGCACCACTGGCCTGAGGAGATGCAGGGAAAATACTGGTGTTAGCTAACTGGCTTCAAATGAGGTTATTCTGTGGGAATATCATGTACAGTACATGCAAATACAGCTTTGAGCTGTAGGTCAGGCAAACAATACCTGATCGAGACTTATTACCAAGGAGGAAGGAAGGAAAGCAACCTGATGAATTTAAGTCCAAATTTCACTCTCCTTATCTGCCTATTGAGTTGCTTAATGCTCCACTTTGTTAACTGGCTAATTCTGCTGATGAAAGCATGACTCACGGGCCATAAAATGAAAACAGTGGCAAGACTAAAATGCTCTGTAGGGCTGAGGTGAACTGCAGTGGGGCGATAATTCTCTGTGGGTTTGTTAGGATTGACCCTTTTCACATTGCACTCAGTCAGTATGTCTGTACTGCAGACACATGATAAACCTACTCAGGCAGGAGCATGAAGTTGAGGCGATCAGCTCGGTCCCTCTCAGCTTTGTACAAAGAAGTTCTCTCCTCCACCAGGTTCTCCAGAGTCCTGGAGTACATCTGCAGGCGACGAATCAGGTTGTCCATATATGTCTCACTGGCTTGGTTGTGCAGGTTACTGTGTCAAAGGAACCAGGACATTACTATTGCTATATCTATATCTAGCAATGAACAGGATAACATACTATAAGTCCAAAAGTACGTGGGCATCCGTGTTTTTCATAGTTGAGTTTGTAATTCATGGAAACCTTAATGCTAGCTAGGTCCATAAAGAAATGATTTTCCCAGTTTGGTGTGGCAGAACTTGACTCGCCTTAATTATACGTATGGTGTAATGCTCTGGCGTTCACATGCTTTGTTCAGGTGTCCACCTGTCTTTGGCCATGTAGCATGTAAGTGAAATGTAAAAGCAAGCTTGAATGAATGTGTGTTGTTGACTTACCTGAAAATCTTACCCAGAGTTAACTCTATTCTCTTAAAATCTGGCCTCCGTTCTGGGTCTTCATCCCAGCTGTTTTTTATCAGCATTTGTAGCTGTGCACACACATAGACACGCACACACATACACACACACACACACAGAGAAAAAGAGGGGAGTGTATGGCTTTCTTTATTTATCCTTGATGAGTCCAAGTCCCTTTACTTCATAAACCCCCATGCTCAGTGCGTGTTACCAGTGTTTAGTGGCTCTCTTACCTCGACTTCCTTCTCTGATGTACAGTCAAAGTTGAGGTCAGGTCTGAAGAACCCCGTCCTACTGGGAAACTGCACTCTCTTGATCTTCTCTGCGGGATTGGGATACAATCAAATAATGATGGTCAGCCAGACTTAGAGCTGGAGATGATCACCGAGTCTGTGGTCACTGTGTGGTCACAAATGTCTAAACTGATTTTGTCATAATCAATTCATGCATATTCACACACAAACAAGCCAGTTTTCTAAAGGAATTCATTGTTCATGCAAAATTTGATCAAAGATAGATCAGATTAAATTCAGATTTAAACATTGTATATATGTTATTTATTGCTTTTTAATGGTGTGCCAAATTATCCTACCTATATTATTAGAGCATAGCTGTGTATAGAAAGGGGCCTGCCTCATGATGATCTCATGAGCAATGATGGCATAGCTGTAGACATCGCCTTTCTGAGACACCCCATCTTCACGAAGATGCTCCGGGGCCGTCCACACATCTGAGAGGAGAGGAGAGAGAGGAGAAGCTGAGTCCCTGGTATTCTCCATGTTAACATCAATAATCAACTAAAATGATAATGAAAAACTCAGTCTCACCTCTGCCTGGCCTCAGGATGGTGTGACAACCAAAGTCAGTGATCTTGACAACCATTCGATTGTCAACCACACAGTTGGTGGACTTGAGGCGACCGTGGACTCCGATATTACTGGAGTGGAGGTATGACATGCCCTGTAGAAGATATAAATCAGTGGGACAGTAGTGAGCTGTGAGGAGAATACAGCTGATTGTCATCTTTAAAATATGTAGAACACAATAAATCAAGCCGTGTTCATGAGGATAATACTGCTGAAATTAAATAAATATCACTGGAGTGACAGTAAATTATGTGGAATTCTTATTATCCTACTCGGTCCTCCATAGAACAACAACTAAATTAACAAAAAAGATTAAAAAAATAAATCTTTACCTTTGCTATGTCATACATGACTGATATTTTAAACTCCATGTCCATGAAGGTTTCATCTGGGTAGGAGATCCTGTCATTCAGAATGTACTGGGGGGAATAAACACATGAAGAAGCTCATGTTTTATCTTTCACTACTGTGTGTGTGTGTGTGTGTGTGTGTGTTTGTGTGTGTGTGTGTGTGTGTGTGTGTGTGTGATTGCATGCCTTCATGCACACACTATTAGTGCTCTTTAAACTCTGTTGATGACTAATCATATGAACAGTAAAGTCATTGTTGGCAGCAGAGAAAGGAGGCCACTGAGCTGCCGTAAACAACATGTTTGTCTGTTCTGTAGTCATGCAACATTCAGTCAGGCCACCTGGAATGCTCACCATCACAAGAAGTGTGTGAACATAACTTTTCTGTCAACCGTCACTGGACATTCGTTTCAAATGATGAGTGCATTTTAAAGTTGAATGTAGTACAGCACCGTTTGCAGTGTAGTTTAAAATGTTTTTCAAATGCATTTAAAGGTAATAAAAGCAGATATCGAATAAAACACAAATGGAGATAAGAAGGAAAAGACAGAAACGGAACAAGTATGAACAAAAAAGCAATTACTCTGACTATAAGCAAGGTCTCCATAGGCACATTTCAGTCAGTCAGGCTGTCAAAAGTTACAAGATATAAACTGAATGATAATAAGGTATAATAAAATCATTCAGAGAGCTCTTAGCTCCACTAAGGCTACAAAGTTCTCTAAATTTGTTATTTTCATAAAATAATTGTATTTTTTTCCAAGTGGATGCAGATCTACACAGTGATAAAAATGTCTTAGGATACATGTTCCAGGTATTTAATTCAAGGCAGTGCAGTAGTTAAATAATTTAATGATATAGCAAAGAAAGGAAGAAGTTCTCACAATGTTAAAGTGAAAACAGAGATGAGTGATGGTCTGCTCTTACCCTGAGGGAGCCCCTCTGACAGAGCTCAAACACCCCAAACACCCCATACTCAAACTTCACCGTGCCGTAGAACTTGGTCAGGTTGTAGTAATCGATTCTCAACAGCTGGAACACAAAGATGTGGAGGCAATGAGGCAGAGAAAGGAAGGGTGGAGATTAAACAGGGCTGGATAACACACTTGTAAATGATGCTGTGAAAGGCTTCATTAAATTTAATATGAAAGAAAACTGAATGTGGAGCTAAAACACGAGAGAAAGGTGGAGGTGGGTCCACATTCTGCTTCCTCAGGTAATAATGAGTTCAGCATTACAAACAATGGACAAACAGGATGATTTAAATGCACCACAGTCAATTAAAGTGCAGACTGGACAGCGTCCACTTGAGACAGAAAGAGGTTACACAAACTCTGAGGAGTCTCACAGTGTTAAGCTCAATCTTCTGGTTCTCGGAGAAGTTTCCGTCCATTTGCTTCAGCTCTTTCAAGATGACAGGCTGAAGAAATGAGACGCAGTCAGACGCTGAGTGAAAATATATCATCGTACATCATCATCTTTCTTTCTGTTCCCTTCACAACTAAATATTGATTTTTGGAAGGTGGAATGTCGCTACCTTCTTATCATAGCGGCCTCGGTGACTGAAGTACGTGCTGTCCTTCCTCTTATCGTCATCAATCTGTTACACACACACACACACACACACACACACACACACACACACACACACACACACACACNCACACACACACACACACACACACACACACACACACACACACACACACACACACACACGTAGCCTTATTGCATTTCTTACCAGCCAAGGCACATGAAGCCATTTTAAGTGACACGTGAGAAAGCAAACACTATACTGCAACATGATGTCACTACTTTGGTAAATGTTATTTTATATATCAAGTTAGTGATATACATGATGATTGGTCCTTGGGTTGCCAGAACACTTCTAAAATAACATCTTCCTCCAGAAATCAAGCTACAGAGGGCAGCTATCAAATTGATTGTGTATTGTTAAATGTGGGAAACCTTTCACAGATGGAGGCTACATGAAAGAGGACCAACAGTGCACAGGTCCAGTTTGATGGACTGCTAAATAAAGATGTTGTCATATTCAAGATTACAGACTTGCAGAAAAGGGTTGTCAAAGAAAAGGTTGCTGACCCCCTGATCTAACATGTAGGACACAGGATGAGGCCACTTACCTTCAGGGAGACCTCCTTCTCATCCATTGGGCCAATCAGATGTGGGTCAATATGAGACCACTTCTTATGCAGGAGACGCTCTTTCCTGTTCTGCCTAACATTATTCACACACAAACACACAAATTCAGAAAAAAATGAGCACAAGTGGTATTTCTCTTGCTTTCAGAGTGCATCCAATTACATTACAGCTTCATATGATACCCTGACCAGATGTAAACATGCAGGAAGAGCTGATTGTTGTTGTTAAAACTGTCATTTGTTGCACACTCTAGTCATCAACTGTTCATCATCGGTTGCCCAGTCTCAAAATCAATTTTGCCGATGCTAAACACAGCCTGTGTGTCCACTGTTTACCTGTAGAAGATGAGAGCGATGGCTGTCACCACGATGACACTGACACCCAGAACAATCACAAGACTGCTCTGCAAACTTAATCCTGGAAGCGCACACACACATGCATGCATGGATGGTGTTAACAGTATCCAGGCTGCAATGAAGCACCACATCACTGTCCACACTCGCTCTCCACCATCTGTGTCTATGGATGTTTTACCTTTTACATTTTTTGGCAGATCAGAAGGCAGGCGACCACCAGGCCACGGCAGGGAGGGGTTGGCGTTTTTCTCTATGGTTTTATTTTGTGACGTGTCGAACACACACAGGGTTTCGTACTGCAGAGAGGCAAAGGCAAAGCATAAGAACAAATGTTCATGCCGACCCGGCTGACCGCAGAATGGACAGTCATCTCACCTTGCCAGTGACATCTGATGTGTAAATGATGGAGAGGTTAACATCTCTGTCACCATACTCATCCAGCACATAGTGGCCTCCCATACCTGCTTGGAGAAAACACACACACAACAAAGTTAATATTGATAAAACATGACTTAGTCAGAAGTATCTGACATCAACCTAAATAGTAACTACAAGTAGATTTGCAATCAACAGTAATTTTCATTATCTTATGTTTTAAACCTGACAAACAGTCCAAGCCCCAAAGATATTCAGCTTACCATAAGACAAAGAAAAAGCAGCAAATCCTCACATTTGATGAGCTGTAGCCATCAAATGTTCGGCAATTTGGCTTGAAAAATAATTGAAACAACTAGTAAACTATCACTTGTCAATCAAATCAGATTAGACTAATCTAACCACAAGCACCATAAAGATTTTACAGTATTGCATGACCGCATTACCAGGCAACGATGAAACTATCCAAGAAACAAAGGCACCTTAATGTTCATAGTGATGTGACTGTATATTACGCTTTTATGCGTCAGTGTCCAGCTGAACTCACAATCTATAAATATTACAATTATGACCTGTGGCTTTGTCCAGTACAAAAACATGAAGAATTATTGTGCTGAAGTATAAAATGTTTCTCCAGGCAGTCCTTTGTTTTGGCTGCCTGGTCCTACACCTTCACACCTGCAGGCTGCATCCTCCTCACCTGTAACACCTCATGATGTGTGGGTTTGGCTCATGTTTGTTAAATCTGTTTTGCATTGTAACGCTGCGTCCTATTGTGTTGCTAAACCTTTAGTTGGCACTGATCATACGCACCATTAAAGGAGACGTTTCCAAAGGGGTTGTCACTCAGAGGCACTTCAAAGGATCCCTTGTTGCGTTGCTGACTGAGCATCCTCTCTCTGAGCACTTTGCCAAACAGCAGCGCCCCGTCATGATACCCAGCCACATAGTCATTAATCTGCCCATTTGACACAATTAGTCAAAAATTAGTCACTTAACCAAAAGCAGAGTCCCTTTCCTGTTGTTTGGGTGTTTCTGTTGCTGCTCACCGTGTCATTGTATAATGAGCTTGATCCATAAGTGTAGTTCCTCTGTGGCAGAGTGATCACCAGGACATCCTCCATACCATAACTGGATGTTGTGTTGACATAATATTCAGGGCTAGAGGAAGGTAAAGGGTGTCACTGTGAACAGCAATACTTCAACAGCAAACACATTCAACATGGCACATCTCAGCTTCTACAGAGTATTCTGACTTCTTGGTTTACACTTGAAAAGGCTTGTGAAGCTTCATGGTCACAGTGTATGGGCTAAATGGTATGGTGACATGCAGTCTTACTTGTAAATATCAAGGAGAATGAACAAGATATCCTCATGAATCCTGCCATTCTCACTCTTGATTGCAGCAATCTCTTCAGGATTCCCACACAGGATGAAAACTGAAATGAATACATCAGATTGATTCTAACAGGAAGGGACGTGCTTGGGCTGTACTGATGCCGGTATGCTAACAGGCTCACAGTGATGATGCTAGCATACTAATGTTAAGCAGATAATAATAATAGTAATGTTGACCATGTTCACCACTTTAGTTTTAGTTTTAGGTGTTAGCATGCTCACTTTTGCAGCTGTTCGATGAAGTTTTGTGACAACCAAAGGGATTAAATTTCATCCATCCATTGGTTCATCTCTTGTGAAGATATTTGATATGATTACATCCAATTTTTGAGGTCAACACAGTCCTTGTTGGGGGAACAACAGACTAACAGCAAATGCTTAGTGCATTGAGATGCAACTCAAACAAAATACCCACTGTTGCTGTATCTGCCTTCAGCAGACAGAGCAGCTTTCAGATCTTCCTGTGAGGACAGCATCTCTCTGTTGATGGTTGTGGCAAAGTTGGCAGAAGCTGCTTTTAAAGCATTCATGTACCTGTGACAAAAACAAGGATATGAGACAGAAGAAGCGGCACATGCTGGAGCGCTGAATGGAGCTCCGCAGAGGTCACTCAGGTGAACTGCAGCCTCACCAGAAGCAGTCCTCAGTTAGATTGCTGGATTCCATATAGACGTAAACCCTCTCCCAGGAATCCTTAAAGGACAAGCTTGTGTTTAGAAAGTGGATTAAAAAGTCAGAGATCTTGCGTGCCGGGGGCAGAATTCGGGTCAGTTTGGGCTTATAGTCACACGAGAGGCCAAAGCTCCCAGCAGAGATGATGGGAATGCTCAGGCTCAGGCCAATGTCATCACTGAGTGGGTGAAAAGTGAGAAATCAGTCAGTTGTTTTGTGGCATATAATTAACAAAACAGGAACAGAACAACAGAGTCATACTCACTCCACTAACTGGAAGGTGGCGTAAGTGCAGGAAGGCCCCAGCATGATGCACCCAATTTCTCCATTATTCTGCAGAGAGATACCACAGCACCATCACCGTCAATGTTCAGATATCATACTTAATTAGAAAAAAAAAAAAAATCTCTGAAGACAATTCATCAGTCCCTTGTAAACTTGAACCTGTTGCTTTCAGCTGTGGTGGAGGAAGCAGAAAGATAAGAGTTGCACCTACCTCAACATTTGCATCTACCACGACAGTCATGGTTTTGGGTGTTAGTTTTGTTATTTCCTGTTTTATGCTGTGCATATTATGTAATTGTTGATTTGTTTCACCTGTCACCTCACTTGTCCCCCCTCCCCAGTGTATTTAAGGTGTTTTCCCTCAGTCTGTTCCTGCTTGTCTTTGTAACTTGTGTAGCCCTTTTGAGTGTCTCCCAGTGTTTCTTGTTTTTTTCCCAGTGTTTCTTGTTTTTTTTTCCAGTGTTTCATGTTTTTTTACCTGTGTTTCCCAATATTTTAGTGTTTCCCATTGTTTCCCAGTGTCTTCTGGTGTCTTCCAGTGTTTCATAGTATTTTCCAGTGTTCCTGTGTGTTTCCCAGTGTTGCCCAGTGTTTCCCAATGTTTCCTGGTGTTTCCAAATGTTTCCCAGAGTTTCCCGTTGTTTTCAGATTATTGCTTTATTGTTGCCTAACTGTGTCATCTGAGGGGTAGTCTAGGGATGATAAACCATCAAACTACAAAAAGAAACTTGCTACAGTTCCCTGAGCCACAGCATCTGGTATGAGCACACAAAAGTTCAGTTCCCTTGGATCTTATCAGCAGTAACAGCAGTTCAAAGTTTAGAATCTATTTTTTTAGAAATGACAAAGACAGGTTTGCACTTTTGGTTAGGTGCTAAACTGCATTTGTCTCTGTGTTGCACTTTGGCAATGACAATAAAGTTGAATGTGGAATCTGGAAGAGGCAAAAACAGCAAAGGAAATCCAGGTTCTGGTTTCTCAGTCTCATGTGAGGTCCACAAGTGGTGTCAGAGACGTCTTTAAGCTTCTTGGTGTCTTTTCCCCTAAAACACTTTTACCACTACAGCCTTGATTAATTTGACCTGAACGCATGCACTAAAAGAAACATCTGATCTTTTGCCCACACTTACATGCAGCCTCTTGAGGATGGCCACTCCCTCACAGGTGCTGCTCCAACAGCCCTGCCGGTTGTATAAGGTGGTGTTGAACCAGTTGAAGTTAGCCGTCAGTGTGAAGTTTAAATCTTGGGTCATGAAAAGAAGATAAGAGTTGTTAATATCAAAAGCTAACTCATTAATCTCCCTGCATGGGCTGTTAAATTGAGATTAGACTGATTTATTGTCCACTGGTGTAAATATAGCCTTTGATTTCTCCCACAGCCAATTTCAAAAATTACATTTAGAGCAGCAGCAAAATAAAGAAATCGATAAATAAAGTAGTTTATGCAAGCTGTTTCAACCTGGGTCAGGACCCCCAAGACCTCAAGATAAACGTGGTTGTCAAGATGATAAAATGCGCAGTACATGGTTGGATAGATGTGTTAGAACCACTGGTTTATGTTGTGTTTAGCCTGTTGTATGAATAGCACACATTCAAACAGATCAACACCTTAGTCTGATTTCAGCAGAATGGATACTGCCCATGCCAAATCTTTTGGTAGTAAAAAGAATCTGTATTAAAACAGACTATGATCTTTCCCCTGACATGAGCTAAGACAGGTTTTCTGTATGCTCCTGCAGGGTTGAGTCTCAAAACCAAACCTTACCTGTTGGTACCGAACACAATGTGTGCACAATGCTGAACATCAAAAACTAGTACTCGTACTGGCATTGAATGTCTGGTCAGAGCCTGAAAACTTATTCTTTGATCAAAAGGTCCCTGATTTAAATCAAAATGTTCTTGCACAGCTGCTTGTGTTAAGACAACATTTGGTATTTATTATGTAAGAATTTTGGTTTCTTTTGTCTAATGATCTGTAAAAAGATTCATCCATTAAAGGAGAAAAAAGTCTGAATTAAACAAGTCCAACGGAGATCACATGCTCTAATAAAAATGAATTTAAAAAAAAGAAAATCTTGGGCTGATTTAGATTTTAAATGACATCTTAACTTTTGCTCAACAGGATGCAGCAACTCATTCATATATTCATAACAGCCATGTTGACTTTGTAATTCTCTGTTTTAATGTTTTGTAGCAGCTGCTCCCGATGTCCAGCCGTGTCACTTGATTTATGTTTCCATTAGCTGTGTCTGAGAGCACAACCATGCTTAAGTTCTCTTTTGTTTTTACTGTTTATCTTAGTATCATGTTTTTGCCATTTTTAAAAAAACTGTATTCTATTGGCTGCTGTAAATGATAGTTTATAGATTATATAAAATTATTATCTGTAAATTCTTATTTAAGGACTACCGGTCCATACCATGCTTAATGTTCTCCAGCCTGTCCTCTTCAATGGCTTGATCCACAGCCGCCTGCACAAATGGCCGACTCCACTCGTAATTGTTGTCCTCCAGCAGCACAACATTCATGGTGTACTCATGGTTCCCTGACAAACAGTCATCCAGCATCTTGTTGGCCACCACCGCCATTATCAACATTCCCAGGTAAAGTAAACAGTGTGAGCTGTGCATCTTGATCCTTGAAATTTTCCCTTCTCCCTCTGAAATTTCCGTCTTTTCCACAGTTTCTACATGTCAAAACATTATATAAATGTGTTCAGATAAACAGCTGAAGGCAAGTTTTTACACTCGTCCACCTGAACAGATCCTCTCCACTGACGACATGAGTCCAAAAACAGCAGTCACTGATTTGCTGCCCAGCATCCAGGTAAGAGACAAAAATAAAGTTTACGCTCAAAGCAATGTGGATTGAAGAAAAGAAAGGCTGGCTCCACACCACTCGTTCCTGTAGTGAGAACCTGAGATCAATAATCTCCCACCTTAGTACAGGCCGGTCTACCTGTCCTCCATGCGTTAATGAACAACTGTCAAGTGACAGTCAGTGCACCAGTTGGAGGGAGGGCAGGACAGGAGAGATTCCCACCCTCCATCTGGACTGACACCTCACTTAGAGTAACATCATAATTCATTTTGTTTGTAAACAGGAAGTTTAGGCTTACCTCAATATTACATCCCCTGTCTGAATAACATCAAAGATTATTCCCATATCTCCATTTCTGCAGTGGCCAGTCTGTCTGTGACAGTGTAAGAATAAAACACAGTGTCTTTGTTCATTTGACAATAGCAGATTAACTGCAGTCATGGCTTATAGACTGGCAACAACAACAAAACAAAAGGTAGATTGTGGAATGAGTAACTAACATTTTGCCTTATTACATAGTCGGATATGTTCTGAAGACTCTCCATTCAAAGCAGAGGTGGGGGAAAGCTTGCATCGTGAGAGGGGCAAAGGTCACACGAGGCCATAAAAGTGAAGGCTTGTGTGGAGCTGATAAATATTGTCTGCTATAAAAGCAGGGTGGATTAAGCCTATAAAGTCTTTGTCAAACAGCTCATAAACCACTGTCAGCTCATTTTGATGCAACTAACTGTAATCCTTACAATACTGAACCAAATCAGAAGTGCAGACTGCAGACGGAAGAATTTATTTTTAATTGGTTTGGGTGCAAGAGAGCCACTGAAGTTGCAGTTAAATGCATCAAGATCTTTCTGACATCTTCAATTATTACCTGCTCGTGTAAAAGTTGAAGCAGTCTGTATTCCAAAACCAAGGCTTACATCATCAGCATGTTTACATCCATGCTAATAACATCACTGCAGCCTGATTAAATTAGTATTCCAATAATCACAGCTGTTACTTGAATGCTCAGTTTATAATCAAAGTGGTCATATTCTCATCAATAGTTGAATAATAAGTTGATATTCTATATTTTCTTTCTGACAAATCTGCTGAAAAAAACAAAACCAGAAATTAATTGATCCGACTAACAAGTATATCTCTGTATCCAACGCCTGATAAATTGTCTTCCTCTGTGCCATCCAGCTTATTGTTCTCCAGACATTATTAAAACTAATAAATGAGTCACAGCATTGCACTGGGTGACGTAAGGAATGAACATGGGCACCGTAGTAAAAAAAACAGGAAATAGTCCCCAATAAATGTACCATTTGACTGTGTCTCAAGTTCTGACAGACATTCATTGTACCCTGAGGATGAATCCTAAAGACTTTGAGGGTTCTGTGGCTTCACCACCAGCAGATCAGAGTTTCTCCTTATCCTGAGAAATAACACAACATCTACTTGATAGATTGGCACAAATACATTCATAGTTCCCAAAGGACAGAGTCTACTGACAGGTCCTCTGTTGCCACCATGAGATTCACATTTGTGACTTTAAGTCTGAACCTTGATTGCCTGAAAGAATCAAATTGTCACATTTGAGAAGCTTAAACAAGAATACTTGGATGTGTACTTGGAAATAGTTGCTGATTAGTTTTCTGCCCATTGGCCATTTGATTAATCACTGCAGCCCTGAAAAACACTCCTTTTGAGAGGAATAACTTGTTTTAGTGCACACAGTGTAAATTCTTGAATCAGTCTATTACCTTAATTTGTTTTTCTAATAACTTGTTAAATGTGCTTGCTGTGTCTTTTACAGTATTTACTATATTTCTATTTTGATGTGTCATTCCATTATCAGTCTACCTCTCCACACATCTTCTATAAACACACTGTGGTCCTAAATCTCGCCCGTGTCAGACTCTTTTTTTATAGCTCCATGATTGCATTGTCTTTCTCACACTGTTTAAAGCTCTTTGCTTCTCTGCTGATAAGAGGAGTTTAAAAAGCTGTATGTACATGACATTTGTGTGATCTTGTGTTCTGAGAAATGTCTCATATTTGTGAGGAAGATTCATCATCTCTCCAAAATCACATTTGATCACAAACACATCTAGTGTGCTGTTTCATTTCCTCTAATAAAGTCACAATTAACACCTAAACCCATTACGTTATCACCCAGAGTGATTCTACTGCGTAAAACACACAGTTATACCCATCTGGCCTCTTCCTCAACATTTCCAGCACAGTACATTATCAGCTTCTGCCACCTCAGGGCTGTAAAGGTCTTAACCAAACACACAAGTATGACGTTGTAACAGCACGGTTGGCATTTAGGCCCATTACAGTGGGAAGAGGCTCTCCATCTCAACACACCCTGGCATTTTATCAGGAACAGCAGCATGTTAAAAAGAACAAGTCTCCTTGTTTTATTGTCGCTGTGAGTGGTGGCTGTTATTGTTAGTCCATGAAAATGGGTCCAGCGAAGCACTTTCCCCACATGAAGGTAGATAAGACGGCTGTTTTAATGGAGGCCTTCAACTCATGTCACAGAGCACCCCAACAGGCCAGTGAGCATGTGGCCACACACACACACACACACACACACACACACACACACACACACACACACACACACACACACGTATACATACTATATATTTACTGTATATTTACAAAAGAGGATGGTTGAGGAAAGAAGAACACATTTCAAAACATAACCTCACAGCATTTAGAAAATATGTTGTCTGATGTTGTCTTATTTTTGTGTCCCACCTCCTCAACAATTATTGTTCAAGCCCCAAAAATTATCTATTTCAAAGATCATCAAGTTTCCACAGATACAATATAGGCCGCTGTCAGGTTGAATTTCAATGACCATTTGAATTTGAGTGCATCACTCAATGTGTTTGTGACACATCTGGGACAAACACATATAGATTATATCAGCATCGTTGTCAAACTCTCTCTGTTTTGACTAAATCAGAAATTTATGATTATTACACTGAGGAACTTCATGTATTGTGATGATGTTTACATTCACAAAAACATGTGGATTAATCTGTATCCAAAAATAGATTTGATTAAAATTTAAATTTGATTAAAAGCTACAGTGCCCAGCTTTAGGAGCAGCTGTATTTGAGCCAAGATTAGGCTATTTGTGACCTCTTTTCAAAGATTCACACTGTCAGTAGGAGCAAATAATTGAGACAAAGTGACAGAGTAGGGAAGTCAGAAAGAACTGAGAGCACTCACTTGGTTCTTTTATAGATTTACTAACAATAAAAAAAAAAAAGAAAGACTTATCCCTTGGATGAAGGTTGGGTCTGGAGGAAACATAGGGATTGAGGCCAAAGTTGGATAAAGAGGCACGTTCATAAATTCAGTGGCTAATGATTGGTCTGTTTATGATTCGTCAATAATTGCCCTCTGCTGCTGCCTTCCTCATACTATTTGACCATATCAGTTGGCAGTTTGCAAATAAATCAGGACTTAATAACTGACTGACCCCAATGACATCAAATTACTTGGCTTTTGCCAAGCTGAGGTGAACTCTGAAACTCAAACATTGATAGCAGAAGGTTGTCAGGGCGCTCAAAAAACATGCACGAACATATACACAGATAACCTACATATGGCAAGATACACAATGTATATACACATATACATACGAGACTAAAGGGGGTCATGCTGCTTTGTGTTCTCACATGTAACTCTCATTTTGAACCTCAGGTCCTTGCATTACTGATTTATGATTGCTGTTAAAAGGAAACGCAAGACACACAAGTGATTTATGGTGCCAGTATTAAGCCTGTAATCTGTTGCACAACTGCCCGAGAGGAGAATTTCTACTTACTGTTTTATCACGTTATCAAAAGCTTCAGTCTGATGGTCTGATGCAAGAGTCCAGGTGATTAAAGGACACACAAACAACAGAAAATAAATGAATATCATTGGTCAGATCAATCCAAGTGTTGTACTGTACTAAGTACAGTTTTAGCGTACTTATACTTGAGTATTTCCATTTTATGCCACTTTTCAGAGAGAAATACTTTTTACTGCGCTACAACCATCTGACAGTTGGAGTTACCTTTCAGATTAATGTTTCACCTGCAAAATATTGGGTAAGTCACTTTAAAATTCTCAGACAATTTTATTGAAATAACTCTTTGAGGCTCAAAGAGGTAAAATTCTCCAAAATTTCAGAAAAAAAATTTGATAAAAGATTTAATAGAAATTTGTACGTCAGAACTTTGTTTTTCTTCGTCTGTCTGACTCCGTTAATTATCTCATGAACCTTACATTCTTCCTGTGACCCCCAGGAGGGGCCTGACCCCTGAATGCATCAGTATAAACAATCTAATAATGTCATATTTAATAATGTGTCACTCAGAGAAGACATTTTAAAGCAGAATGAATACTTTTAGTTTTGTACTTCAAGTTTATCTGATAATACTTTCGCTTAAGTAGAATTTTGAATGAACAATAACAGTGTTTTTATATTGTTGTATTTGTGCTTGTATTGGTACATTGGTGATTGCTTCCTGTTTCATATAAATGTGGCTTTCTAATGTTGCTTTATCATAAAAAGTTTGCTTCAATATTCAGACAGTCTTGCCATGCGTGTATTTTTGGACATTTGTAACTTCTCATGTAAACATTTCTCATTTACACGCATCAAACAAATGGTGTCATACATAATGGAAAGGGCCCTGAGGCTGTTTGTTGTTTGAGCGCTCTGCCCTCCTCTGACAAACACAGCCAGTTCACCACTTCAATAAACAAAGTGAGGCAACGCTGGACCTCATAAGCATTTGGTGAGACAAATGGTGATATTGAGGTCTGGACCGGGACAACTGCCTGAAAGTGGGACGTTCACTGTGTCTTACAACACCTGCTTTGTTTTGTTGATCATGGCTGCTTTAAAACTTAGATCAACTAATTATACTTTTCAATTTCTGCACAACTTGCTCGCCAAAGTGTGGAAATCCTTCATCGAATGTAAAAAGTGAGGAAGATGTCACCACTCCTGAGCAGCACCATCTCTAGCTCTCTCCCACTCTGCCCTCTAGTGGATGTTGGCTCAGTGGAACTGCAGAGAAGGTCCGAAAGCTTTATTTTACACACTTTGCACAAACAGTGAAAATATGTATGTTGTTGAAGGCATTAAGATTAAGAGTAGTTTTATGGCTTCAGTAAGGTTTTTTTTTTTTTTGTTGTTGTTGTTGTTGTTGTTCAACATGAGTCTGTGTCCTGGTTTACCGTTGACACCATCTGTCATCTGTCAAACACCGAACTGTCTGTGATGTTTCTGAAAGTCTTAACGTGTGTGGTCTCATGTGAAACACCATGCTGGTGACGCAAGACAATAAGGTACAGTCTAACAAAGGCACAACCTAATCTATCGCTAATCTAGTGTCATTAATCTAATCTAAATTAATCTATCTCAGATAATCTATTGATCTACCTAATCTATTCCAATTTAACTAATCTATTCCCATCTAATCTACCTAATCTATTCTAATCTATTGCCATCTAATCTATCAAGTATATTCCAATCTAATCTAATCTAATCTAATTTTATGTACCTAAAATGTTGTGATCTAACCTAACTCACCTAATATAATCTTCCTAATGTATTCTAGTATAATTGATCTCATCTATCTAATATAATCTACCTAATCTAATAGAATTTTATCTAATCTAATGATAATTTAATGTAATTAAATCTAATTTAATCTAATCTATTTGTACATCATGTAATATCATGTTAATTATGTTATATAATCCTAAATAATATAATCTTGTTTTGAATAACCTAACTGAATCCAATATAATTTCATTTCATCTAATTTTAGGTCATCTGAATTCCATATTATCTTGCAAGATAAGAACAGAATAGATTTGTAGATGAGTTTTTTGTAATTTTCATCTAAAATGGGTCATAAATGTATTTTGTATTACGTATGATAACAGTGTTGAAATAAAGATCATATTAACAGCACCTCCTGGTGCAGTTGTTAACAGAAGATTGGAGCAGCTCTGGTTGTTAAATTTGTTTTAGGCTATAATCTCATGAATTAAAGGCTGTCTGATTTAATCCCATTAATCTTCCTTCTGCAAGTCCTCATATAGTGATTTAATCGAGATGGAAGTATTCAACGCTATTGCATAAAGCAGAATGCAGCAATGTGTGTGAATGCAGCGAATATTTAATTTGGTCTTCTTTCGTTTAATTTGATTTAATAAAGTGTCCATTCTTAAAGGTTACACTTGGCATGTCTCCATGTTGTTGTGGCCAGGTCATAACACCCCAAAAGCAGCAAGAACTACTGTGACTGGTCAGTAATAGTGTAATTAGAACCAAATCAAACTTACAAAACAAATTTCAAGGTGTATTTGACAAATTTCATACATAATGTTGGACAAATATATCGCTGTTTATGAATATCATCATATCTCTTGAAACTTACTTGCACTTTTGTATTTTTACTTCTATTACATGTTTATTACTCATCAGTAGGCTATGCTATTTTCCTCTCATCGATAATTACTCTGCTGTAATATTGTACCTCACATCGTCTGTGGCTTCCTGGTCTGTTCTGTGCGGTGTTCACTTCACCTGTCGGTAAAATATCAAGAATGATACTGAAAATGACGATGCTGTTGAATGGCATGAAACTGAACCGCCCCGCCCATTTAATTACGTCACCCCGAACACCCTGGTTGTGATTGGGTCCCGTGTGAGCTACAGTGTTGCAAAATAGGCCCAACACATCGCGCGCTGTGTTTGTGTGTGAGCTGAATGGTGCCATTGAGCCGAGCCGAGCCGAGCCAGTCAACAAGACTGAAGGACTCGAAGAAGAGGTGGCTGTCAGCGCGCACCAGAAGAGATAATTTGCTGTCTTTAAAACCTCCATTTTATTTATTGTAATATTTCAGCTGAAGACTCCGAGTCCTTCATTACGGGTTTGCTCGCGCGAGCGTGGATCTGAGGCACTTGCAACCTGAAGAAGAATTTATAAACCAGCAGAAAACCTCTAAGGAGGAGAAGAAATGGAGAAATCAAACGGCTTCTCCTCGGACCGAAACATCCTCTGCCTGTTTGACGTGGACGGCACTTTGACACCGCCTAGAGAGGTGAGCACACATCCAATCAATCAATACTCCAGCAACGTGTTATTGGTTATTGATCATCACACGCTGTCCGTGCAGCCCCCTGCTCTTACAGTATCTGTCCTCTTTACCTCATGCACTGATGTCATATTTGTGGGCTCTGTCCTCCCCCCGCACAAACACCACTGTCCTCCCTTTGCTGTTTACCCTGCACCCCAGCTGTGACACGTGGAGGGGCTGTGTGGTATGTAGTCTGGTAATGAATAGGACCGATGGTGTCTGTTGACCGATTTACTGTCTGTCCCGCCTTGAGACACATGGAAGCTGTTCCAAAACTGGCTCTTCACCTGGGCTTTAATTAGTGTTTTTTTTTTTTAATGTAATACACTCTCAAATTCTCTGGAGGAGCACTGAAATAAGTGGCATGTTTTTAACCTCATTTTTGAGTTTTAGGCAGTGAGGCAGGTGTAGAGGATTTAGGGGAGAAATCAGCTTTTATTATTCAGTTTAAATAATTTTATGATGTCTTCCTTCTTCCTTTCTTTTGTCATTGGGTTTGAATGCTTGGGTTCATCTAGGGTAACTGCTGAGTGTGTGTGTGTGTGTGTGTGTGTGTGTGTGAGGGAGAGAGTACGCCAGCTCCCTCCTATTACATAACGTGCCCCCCCTTGTGTGCAGCTTTTTCGTCCATATGTCGAGATAACTAGAAATCTGTCCCAGATTGCAGCGCCACAGAGGCAAAGTCTGCCATCACGTCCTCACTTCTTTCTCTGTAACGATGCTTCAGTGACTTCACTGCATTTTCCTGTGATTTGCAGAAAATCGACCCACAGCTGGATGAGTTTTTCCAGGCCCTGCGGAGGAAAGTGAAGATCGGCATCGTGGGAGGCTCCGACTACTCCAAGATAGCAGAGCAGCTCGGCGAGGGGGATGATGGTGAGCAGCCCTCTTCCTGTCTTAAGCTCAGATGGTTTGAGTGCTGTATGCCATATGAGTCACCCAGCTGATACACAATATATGACCTGATGCTTTTTATTATAACTTCTGTTAAATGGACACTGGTCTACAGGGGGAATAAATTAGGATTTAGGCCTTATTGTTTGACTCAGACTTGGTACTTTGAGTACCTGCTATGCAGCTTAAAGGAGAGTAACACAACCCACTAGACTCACTATGAAAGTTTGATAACACAAGACTAGCAGTTTGCTCAACCAGGTTATCTTTCTCTTCCTTTATCTCTTGGCTAATAAGTGTGTCATGCTGACTAATTGCTGCATTTCAGCTCATCATGCATGTCTGAGAATGATTTCCAAGCAGCACTTTGGGAGCCAAGGTTAAAAAAAGAAGGAACATACCAAGCTTAGTCACCCATGTCAATGCTGACATCTCAACTCATGTGACAACTTTATCAACCTGGTCCTCACACCTCAGCGTCAGCAGCCTCCTAGCTGAGTTAACACACATCTGCACGGGCGGGCTTGTCTACGACTAAATATCAGACGACAACAGGAATGAAGCCATGTTATGCTCAGAGGGAGCCATGTTTTTTTCCTAACCGTGCCAAGTGTGCTAAAGGTGAATCTTTTCTTACTTGTGGTTGCTGTGGCTGCCGCATACTGTGGTGATCTGACAAAGTATTTAATGGAATCGCACACACAGATGGGTCGAACATGTTGCTATGACATTACATTATTACAGTGTTTTTATGACATTATGAGATCAAATGTGTTCCACCCTGTACGAACAATATAATCACTTAACAGTTAACTAGATGAACTCCAACTCCAATATTTTACTACCTCTTAGCCCAGTTAGAGGAACATTTTATTATTTGTCAAGTTATGACACAGTCCAGCAGCTATTGTGTTATCAGATTCTACACGCCTGTTTCATATTTTGCTGGATAATCCTGTTTTGCAGGTGACTGCTGTGTTATTACTCTTTAAGTGATCGAAGCAGCTCCTTCATTAAGGCAGCGCTGCAGACTTTTTTTCCACACAGGGCAAAGTGAGTGGGAAGGTAAAAGAGATTAAACCTGACTTGTCCAGGCAGTGTTACATACACTGTAATCTGCCTCCAGGTAAATATAGCAGGCCGTTCTGTTCTTCCATACTCAGGCCTTCGAGGAGGAGACTCTGCTAATTTAGTTGAGTACGAGCACATTCAGCCACGTTTCTCCTGCCTCCTCTTTTGCAGTGATACACAAGTTTGACTACGTGTTCGCTGAGAACGGGACAGTGCAGTACAAAGATGGGAAGCTCCTCACAAAACATGTAAGTGGATGCACACAGTCACATGTTTCAGTCTGGTATGCAACACATTATCTGTGTTGAGAGGGATACATGCAGCACCACAGACATGCCTCACATGTTCCTCCTACAGAGCAGATGAGCCCATAAGAAGTTAGATCAGGATGGAACTAGATATGTTGGTGTAAGACAAGTCTATTGTTTTGCAAAATGCTTTTTTGAAGAAACCTAGTTGACCTCTTTTCTTCCCTCTTGACCAACTATATTGATACACTGGCAATTACTTATCATTTAATCACTTTTGTTTATCAATGAAGTGCATTTTCATTTCATCAGGCCATTCAGAACCAGATCGGGGAGGAGCTGCTGCAGGAGCTGATCAACTTCTGCCTCAGCTACATGGGACTCATCAAGCTGCCAAAGAAAAGGTGAAACTTCGACCAGCTCACAAGCCCATCAGGCCACCAGTGGCTTAGACCCTCAGGAACACACACACAATCACACACACTCACCTTTGACCTGCATTCCTGGTACACAGGAATGCCAATTCTCTTTATTCATCACCTCTGACCTGTTGAAGCAGAAAAAAAGTGTCCCTCTTGCGATCTCCATGTAGGAATAAAGCTAAGACGCAGTTGTATTATGTCAAACCAGATCCAGGTTTCTACCTCAGTTAAGTCTTTTGAACAAGCAACGTGTCCTTTAACCATCCGTCCTTTATTGCCTGCAGGGGAACGTTCATTGAGTTCAGGAATGGAATGCTCAACATCTCTCCCATTGGTCGGAGCTGCACGCTAGAGGAGCGAATTGAATTCTCTGAAATCGACAAGGTAAAATATTCAGTACATTAAAAGAGACCAAATTATCGCTGTGCTGTAAAGGCAGAAGTCAGAAAAACATGTGCCGTGTTGGACGAAGGAGACACATTCCTGCGTTCGAACAGTCAACCCCTGTGATCATGTGGTTTGCGGGTTTGAACATCATTCTTCTGCTATGGCCACTGCTCTTGTTTATGCTCTAGTGCTGGGTTATAGCCTAAATTGCACTGAAGTTGAAGCCGACCAGAACATTCAGAAAATGTGCAGCAGCGAAGGTAAACAAACAAACTTTACACATCATGCTCTGAGAGTCATGGACCACCTCTCAGTCTCTGTCTCTCTGTTTCATGAAATGTGCACAATTAAGCAGACAAAGAGAGGTCAAACAAGGTTGAGCTTTCAGGACAGCTTAACAGGCTGACCATTGATGGTTCACAGAGCTGGGCAGAGGAGGCAGATAGCGGCAGAGGAGGAGAGGTTTAACCCTTCGTCTGCTCGCTGATGCACTTAGATCCTCTGCCACACTCATGCATGCATCTAACTTCTTCTTCGTCTTGTGTGTGTGCGTAGTTGGCGAAGTCTGACTGCTTTGTCACTTTCTCCACAGAGAGAGAAGATCAGGGAGAAATTTGTTGCTGCCCTGAAACAAGAGTTTGCTGGAAAGGGACTACGCTTCACTAAAGGTGAGAGTGGAAAGCTGAAATCCCATTTACAAACTCTCACATGTGGCAGGGCCTTGCAGCCGTCCTGCACTGATCAGGCAGACCAGCAATGTTCCTGAGTGATGGCTGATAAATGCTAAATGTTTCAGCCACTGCTGTTTTTAATTTAGTAAGCAACCACTATGTAATACAGTCCAAACAGCACTTTAGCTTCTCTTAAGCAAGTGAGCCAACACTTGATTTATGTGTCTGATGAGAGAGAGAAATCACATCTGCATCAAAACATACTGTACAGCCCCATTTCCCAGAAATGTGCAAAAACAAATAAAAGAGAATGTCACAATGAATTGAACTGCATCAGTAGTGAGTGGGATGAGAGACACAATGAGACCAGGCTGGTCATTGGTGGAGGCCTGCACAGGTGCCACCACTTTACCTGAACGACCCTCCCTGACTGCAGCTGAAGACCAGCTGAACCACTGCATAGTAGCCTTGAAAACTGTGACTGCCACTAGAATTTCAAATATGGTTGTGAATAAAGCTGAAGTCTGTTTATCCTCATGACGGGTGGTGGGTCTTACAGGCTTTGTGTTTGGACATCATTAACTTGAGCATCATCTTCCTAACAGCATTTCTGTTTTGTGTTCTCTCAGGTGGAAAAACATGTTTACAGAAGTGTAGTGACAAACCAGTTTTACAGCAAATCTGTCCGATTGTCTGTTGTCTCTTATCTCTGCCTCCCATCTGTGATGTGTAGGGGACCTTGTGCCAGACATTGGAGCCCTCAGTTAGCTATTACACACCCTTGAACACACTGTTCTGCCTCTGGCAGCACAGCAGCAGTAAGGTGAATCAGGAACCTGATGTTTGCTTACGTGCCCTTCGAGGTGTCAGCCTCCGCTAGTGACGCATGAAAGCTGCTCACAGTTCAACAGACAGACAAGCTTGTTTTGCCTCCCTATTCTTCCTGTTATCGATCTCTGGCACGTAGCAGAGAAGACAAAAGATTACATGTCTGCCAGCTGAGCTCACAGAGGTCACCATATACATGTCATATGACACAAAGTTTAGTCGTCAAAGCCCAGGCTTGTAATGTTGCTTAGGGCCAACTGAACTGTTGTTGTGTGCACTGCACACACACAGGTTGCTGAGGTGGAAAGCTGCAGTGACACTGGGGCCATTTGCAGACGTTTTACTGTCTACACTGTTGACTCTGACACTGAGGGGACAGCCGTTGTGTCCGGAGGATCCACAGAGCTTGAGAGTCATTTGTTTGCCTTCCTCTGTGTTTATCTGCTTCTGCTCAGCTGCCCTTGTGAGATGATACCTCCGATCTCTGCAGTAGCTGTTATATAAACCTGCTACTCTATCCATCTGTAAGGAACACTCAGTGTTTTCATTACAGGGACTGATGATCCGAGGTGAAAGCTATTATTCTGAATTGATTATTCCTCATTAAATGATAACAATCACAGAAGATGAGATGCAGGTAAAGAGAAGCAAACCCTGAGACTTGTATCTGTATCAGTGTTGACATTCATTTCCTTCAATTACTTGCTTTCCACACAGTGGAACTAGATATCCCCAAGTACGTCTAACCCTTTTATATTGAGGTAGGTTTTGTAATTTACAGTATTTGTCAGCGGCGTAGCAGCACTACAGTCGTTGCTCAGGAGTGGACAAAGCCGACTGGGGGATGGGCAGCAACATATGCGGTTAAAACACTGTGGTGTTTATAGTGTGGGGTTGAAGGTGTGGGATGGAGGCGTGTGGAGGGTGTGTGAGTGGAACAGCCCCCTGATTGGCTGGGCACTGGTCAGCTGTTCCCTTTGTATTGGCTCTTTAAAGCCCATCAGCTGAGATAAGGCAGTGAGAAGAATTGAAGGGGGGAAGGGCGAGAGAGTTGACTAACAGGGAAGCGCTGCAGAGCGTTTTGGAGGAGACTTTTCAGCTGGAGTACAGGGGTCAGAGGTCACCACGCTCGTCCGATCACAACAACAGAGCTATTTCTGTGACTTCTAAGAGGAGAAACTAGTCTAAGCTGTGATGAGAAGCAGAGCTGGACTGTGTAAAAACCATTCCGCTGAACACATGGTCCGTTCTTGTGACACATCCTTCTCCCAAAAGCAGTGTGTCTCCCTGCCAGCAAGTGGAACGAGTCAGACCCCTGCTGGATAAAGAACTAACAGTCCCCATCAGTCACAACCGCTGCTCGGAGTGCAAATAACGTGCTCTGCAGAGCTGGAGGGGCTGAGTGTAAATACAGGTGGAAGCTTGCAAGAGGGAAAGTGTTTACCAATGCATTGACTGGACTGGTGAATAAAATACTGAAAAAGATGCTTATATGTGTTAACTGATCTCAGAATATTCCTCTTCAGAGTGTGTTTCTTCTTTAAAGGTGCATACAAGTGAATATAATTATACATGCTGATAACAGTTGTCACCGTCTTGTTTTAGGTGGTCTCATCAGCTTTGACATTTTCCCAGAAGGCTGGGACAAGAGGCTGTGTCTCGAGGTGCTGGAGAGGGAGGGTCTGGACACCATCTACTTCTTTGGCAACGAGACCTCCGTTGTAAGTTTATCTTGGCAAATGTTTACAGGAGAGAAGCCTTGTTGCACGTTACCATTTACGATATCATCGTGTGCTGAAGCATTAAGATTTCCCTCAGTTTGAAGTAAGGGGTCTTGCAATTTCAGCGAAGTTTGACCAGTGTCAAATCTAGCAAGGCTGGATAAAATGACTTATTTGGACTTTCTGATGATTCTCTCTTTAGGGAGGAAACGACTATGAAATCTTTAACGACCCCCGGACCATCGGTTTCACAGTCTACTCTCCAAAGGACACGGCCAGGCTCTGCCACGAGCTTTTCTTTGATGCTCCACCACACGAATTCTGATGTCCTGAGCTGCTGCCCCCCCTGCCCCCGACCACTTTCCCACCTGTGCCACCTGTGGGTCTGTGCTGGTAGAACAGCAAGCAGCTCAAACCCAGACAGTTATTCAACTGCTCAGCGGTACCACTACTGATGATTTTCTCCATATTATTAATACTTACTTGAAATACAAACAGACAGCAGCAGGGTGATTTTACTGAATTTGGACAGTAAATCCTGCTGCTTTTTTTTTAAAAAAAAAAAAGGGACAGTCACTGAGGAAGTTTTCAAGTACTGTGTTTGAAGATGTGTTTTTCTGCAGTGTCACACCACTGCAATGTAGCATGTAACATAGAATTAACCAAAAACAGCTTAGAGAGATTCTTGAACGTTCTGCAGTGTTGAAAGCTATTTCTCCAGACGGAGAGTATAGAGCGATGTTTTGCACTAATGTTGGCATGATGTTATACCAGTCGTTGGTATGGTCTTATTGAACACTACTGAGGGAGATGATAGGAGTGAAACAGAGCCACATTAAAACAGGTGAGGCAACCTTTTAGGAAATGAGATATGAGTGAAGCATTAAAGAGTCTTTCCTCCTCCACAGTTGAGGATCTATGAATCATTCCAGGTATTTCAATGTCTCCACAGCTTTCTGAACTGGATGTGATTCATTGCTGGTGTACTGTATGAGTATCAAATGTCTGTTTTAACCCCACAAAGCTGCTGGAAATGAAAGAAGATTGCTTGGGTTGCTTGTTATGGTACTCTAGGTTCTTTGTGAAGATTTATCAGATTTCTATTTAAAACTGAACATTACTGACTCAATGAATTCATCTTAACCAGTGAATTAAGCTACTGTGACCAGGTCACTCCACAAACCTTTGTCAGTCAGTATGACAGCTTTTTATGTAAAAAAAAAAAATGTTACGCTGCGTATCAGATGATCATATGTATTGATAATGATATATAATAATGATCCTTCAACGGATTAATATTGCAAATATGAGGCTTTTGATGAATCAGATGCAGCAGCTGCAGCTCTGTGTCTGCCTGTAAGCATTCTTCCACCCTCAAAGACTACAAGATCATGTAGACAAGGCGTTTATGCACAGGAAATGAGCTTTTAATGTGTCGCTGATGCTAAATGTAAGATCGATCTTGTCATTTATGGATAAAAATGTATTTTGTGTCGGTTCATTGTAATAAAACAGGTTTGATATGATTTCACTGACCTCAGCTCTACAGTGTCGTTCCCGATGGACCAAATTGGGCTCCTTTTACATCCAGCTCACTCACAGACTCACAAACGCAGCATGCTCTCAGTAACAGGGCTGCAGACTCTACAGGCTCACCAGCATGTCAGTCTGCCACAGTGTCTTTTTTAATTTCACCACTTGGAGTCGCCAAACACTCGTGCTGCAGAAATACAAAACCATTTAACTTGAGGCTGTTAAAACACCAAATGCATCTTGTGCTCTCCTTTCCAATCAACAATGTCTCTTCTAATCTTATTCAGGCAAGTGAGCCTCTGTGTTCATTGATTCACCTGTCCAGAGTGGACTCTTCTACCAATAAATAGATAAGCAGATAATTAGCACTTAAGTTTATGTTTCAATTGTTTAGCAATGAAGGCACCCAACATTGCTAATCTTATTAAATTGGTTTCTTTTAATGTTTTGTGTCCACTGTGTCTGGAGAGGACAGAAGATACACTGACACTTATAGCAGTGTGAGCTCTTTTTAATATCCAGCTGTTAGCAGACTGATGTTTTACAGACACAAACGGCAGCTTTAAAGGGAAAAACTGCAGTGATAACACTCATTACTTACATGTGGCACAATTTCATTTAAGCTTTTGATGAAGGAATTTACAGCAAACTTAAATGCAGTCCATCACATGCAGCAGAGAAAATGTAATATACTAAACACATCTTAAATGCAGGCACTCAATGGCATGAAGAACACTAAAAGGAGTGTTTTGAGCTTGGTGCTCCTCAGGAGGCATCAAGAAATTCACTGGATGTTGATGTGTCTCGAGAGAAGAGTCAGGAAGTGACGTGATAAATACATCATAACAAATGATGTACTTATCACATCTTTGGTTTTTAGCCTTTTCGCCCTCCATTACAATCCAGTCCTGAGGTTCATACAGTTTCACTGCAGCTGCCCTGTCTGCCCCAACCAGCTGCTCTCTGGTTCATCCAGAAATTTAATATAAATGGAGTGTACTGAAATCAAAGACTGACATGAAACAAAATAACAGTTCAGTCTGATTATCAGGCTTTCACAGGACATGTCCATAGTGACCTCTTCACTATGGACATGTCTCTCGAGTTCACAGCACTCTTCCTCTTCCTCCCTCAGTCTCACGCACACACAGGCAAAGAAACACAGCTTCCATCAGACCTGTGAATCATAAAATGCTTTAATGTACTTTCAAGGCTCATTGGAAGTAATGGTGTGGATCACCACCACAGTGACTCATCAATAAAAGAAAGTGTCGCTTGATGCGACAGAAACAAACAAGATTTAACAGTGAACAGATTCAGGCAGTGACACTGACAGAGAGACACGGTGCATAGAGCTATATGGAACAGAGATAATAGAAAATGACATACAGAACAGCACATGACTGAGAAAACCTGAATAACTACATACAACACTTCTGTGACAATCATCTCTATTGGCACGAACTATGAAGTCATGTAGTTCACCATCACGCAGACTACGCTCGTTACATCACACACAGACACATGTTTCTCTAATAATAGAAAAAGAGATTAAGAAATAGTTTCGTTTATCAGTAAGTCGTGGCTCCAGACGCTCTCAAAACAGGAGCCTTCGAGCAGAACAACAAACGGAGAGGAACCTGACACTGACGTCTGGCGCGCTGTGGCAGTTTTCTTAGTCGAGTGCAACTTTTGACTTTTACCCAAAATATAGAGCTTGATCTGAGGACACACACAAATCTGGAAAGAAATCATCAAATAAATAAGTCACACAAATAACCACAAACAAGACAATACAACCAAGGATATGCATTTTTCAGGAAAATTGCTTTCCGTTCACAGTATTTTTTTTTTTGCTTTTGAGATGTACTTGGTTTAATGTGATCCGCCTTCTTCAGTCCTGATTCTTAACTTACTCTCACCTTCACTTCCTTTATCCATTTCAAATCAAAACTTCCTCTTTTTGTCTTTTAAGGTCATGTTTCTAAACTGGTGACCTGAAACCCAAAAAGGATCATAAGACGTCCCGTCAAACACAGAACGATGTGATGCATATTTTTAGAGAGAGTAGATTTCATTGTCATTTGACTTCAGCTTTGCTTTGCTGCGGACTGTAAACCTGCTCTTTCAACTGCCTTTTGCCAAACTACTTGCTTTTACCTCCATTGACTGTGTTGCTGAACTTGTTTTTTCTCATCTTTCCAACATCTGCACTTAAAAACAGATCCAAGATGACAGCAAGTCATCTGACCCACACTGGCACTCAACATGTGATCCTGGAAACTGCGGTGCAGTAAACAAGTGCATAACAGCTGCAAAGAGGGGAAGTAAAACTGAATCCAGCCTTTTGTCCTCAGTCACTCTCTTCCTTGCACATACCCTCAGCTGCCGTGGCTCAGTTTGCAGATCTGCACCACAGTTATGGTTTCAGTTTTCCTGATGTTTTATATTTGACGCCGCTGATCGACATGAAAAATGAGGTCCCTGGTCACATTACCGTTCCATCTCAAATCTGACTTTTTATTACTGCTGTCATGACCAAACTATAAATACATTTGGTTAAAAAAAAAAGAAGTCTTTTTCTAACAATGAATAAATGGTCAGTTTCACATACAGAGCAAATTCATCAGCAGACTGACAGTTTTCAACAGAGTACACTGCATCTGCTGTGAGTGGACCATCTGTCAGCACCACCTACAGCTGAACTATTGACCTTTGTTAACGCTTTGCTGTGTAGGTAAAACCAGTTTTTAAAAAGAGCACAGAGTGTACCCACAACAGGTCCTCCAACCCCCCCCACCCAGCCCTGCCCAGCACCACCCACCAGGCCCCACAGCTCAGGCCTACGAGCTGATGATCTGCCCAGACCAGGTCTCGTGTTTCGTCCCTGGGTTGAGATGTGTGATCTTCACGTCCACCGCCTGCACCTTCAGGTTCTTGGGGGGGACCCGGCACACTTTGTACGTGACCTCATCGCCCTCCACTGGGACGTACTCCCCCTCGATGCTGAAACAGAGACAAATCAGGACAAGGGTGAGTGCTGCATCACGCTTTTTCTACGTGAAAAGTTAAAGATGAATCATAAGGCAGGAAGAGCCATCACAAATGAAACAGACTCGAGTCCACAACTGGACGTTTGTTTGGATTTTTCTTTTTTTTTTAAACTTTCACAGTGTAATAATGTGTTAATGCACAGGCACTGACTTAAAACCCTCAACATCCTCTTATCATTTATCTCTATGTTATCTGTCCAAAGATAAAACCTATCACCTCTGCATCTTTAGACCTTGAGTTTGACACTTTCTGGCATGCACAATGAATTCCTGACTTTCAACCAGCAGCGCCTGAACCCTCCTCCTCCTGTTTGCCGAAGAGATATCAAGTCAGTCCCCATAAAACCACAATGGTTTCACTTTTGGCGAAAAAACAAATACATGTCAAAATGTCTAATTATACTTCACTTCAGAGTGTGGTTGTATGCACACACACACACAGATTGTAGAAGCAAATAGAAATCTGCTGGAGCTCTGATAATGAGGAAATTGAGACAAGATAATCGTTGAACTTCAGACCCGCGACGCAGATGCTTAGCGATAAGATAACTGGATCATCCTCCGTAATGTGTTTGGTTGAATTTCACAAATTTGCTTTTGCTGAGGCTGCAGTAACACTTGATATTCTGCTTGTCCTGAATAAAAACTTTGAATAAAACCAGAACAGAGAGTACAGTGACTTCTCTGTACTTCCACTTATTGCAGGTGACGCAGAGTCCCAGAGCTGGGAAAAACAGCTTTCCCTTTAAAAAAAACACATAAACAATATTGTTTGCTGAGTTCTTAAAAATCCTGAGTTGACGCTGCAGACCTGCAGCCAGTTTGTGTTGCTATTTGTAATTCAGATAAGGCATGATGTGTTTCTCTGATTCTCGGAGATGACAGCTGTGACATCTGTATGATTTTGTCTTCGGGGAGTTTTTTGGCACTCACTCTGAGATGTGAACAAAGATGTCTTCGCCACCGTGGGAGGGTTGGATGAAGCCGTGACCTTGTGACCTGGAGAAGTTCTTACACACTCCCTTGAACGCTGGACCTGAGTGAGCACGTACCGTACTGCAGGCAAAAACAGAAAAACCAGGAAGTCCTCCCGTTAACCATAAAATGACTCATCTCAGTACAACTGACTGACAAATTGGCTCAGTACGACATGAAGGAGCTGTTTAGAAGATCATATTTTTTCTTTTTACGTGATACAATTCAGGGTTCAGGCACTTTTGACAAGGCAAAGAAATGGATGAGGACAGAGAGGATGATTCATAAAGGAGGTGGGATGAAGAGCAGTTCACATCAGCACCTACATGTCGCCTCATCAAGTCCCAACACAATGGCGACAGAGACGAGAACACCAATCTGCTGACTCACAGGAGAAACTACAGTATTCAACCTGTCTTCAGACCTTCTCACCTGCCACTATACGTCCATGATTAGAAACTATTAACCAACTATAACATCACTTTGGCTAATGACAAATTGCTCCTTTGCACAAATAAAAACAGCAATGCCACAATTTAAAAATACTCCCTTAGAAGTACAAGTGACTACAGCTGTCAGATAAATGTGTACCACTCTCTAAAAAAGCACTCTTTTAGGGGGTTTAAAAGTTGTAGTGAGGCAGGGAACATAGGGAGAAAAAGGGTAAATCGGGGGGGAAAAAATCTCAAATAAGGTGCAAGTACAGACAACAAGTTTTTAAGCAAATCTCTTCTTTCCACCACACACTTATAAATAATAAAACCGTCATGCTTACGCTGAGTAAGTGCGGGTGCGTTTGGTTGGCAGTGGGCTGGGTAAGTCCCTGGGCAGTGGCTGCTCCTTCCCTTCCTCCCATACCCGACTACCCTCCCTCAGGAAGGGGAAGGAGAGGGTGAGAGAGGTGTTGGGGGAGCGCAGCGGCGTCCCGGAGGGTGACGTGAGGCTGGGGTCTGCCATGTCAGATGTGACGAGGTGGGGGAGGACGGTGTGGATGCAGTGTTGGACGGGGCTGTTAGGCTGTGGATGGGCTGCTGACACTGTTGTCCGTCTGCTGATTGATCTGTGAGTCCGTCTGCTTGGAGAAGCCTGCCTCAGTGGATAGATCCAGGTCAGCTCTGTCACTTCACGTCTGTCACGACGACTTGCTGTGAGGAGAGGGACCACAGAGAGGATCAGAGAGATGTCATGTGGCCTTAGACATGATGGGGAAGGGTGGGATGAGAGGGGTCATCCAGTCAAGAATATTCAAGTCCGAACCCACAAAGAATCAAGGAGCATTTCCTGTAATGAACATTGTACCAAAGGCCAAGATATTCAGACTTTTGATGCATATGGGTCCAAAAACAGTGTTTTCATCAGACCAAACCTCCAGTTTGTAACTCAGCTTTTGGTCTTTGAGATATACCAGGATGACACAATCAGGGTTAGTTCCTCAGACTTGACAAAAAAAAGAGCAGGTTGTGCTCTGATCTTGGTAAGTAAACTAATCTTGGGATGTGCGCCCCTTTAAATCCAGCCCCCAATTTTCATTTAATGCTAAAAAATAACTTTTCACCTGGAGCTTTCGGGAATTTCCTTTCGGCTCAGTGCAGCAATCAGCATTGCACTGCAATCCCACACGATTATCATAATGCAAGGTTTATCTCTGAGGCCGCCCGAAGCACAGTATTAATAAATGCGGAGATTAATTTTTCATATCTACTCGGTGTATTACAGGGCGCTATCGTTGTACGGTGAGTATGCAACACATGTGGGACTTCTGCTCATTACTTCTGTATCTCTTTTTATTTTGTTGCAGTTATTAAATTATTAATCAGCCCACATGTTTTTCATCATTCACTAATACTAAAATCCACAGCAGGTGACCTTTCCGCTTTAATCTGGCTTCTCTCTTCAGTGATATTTTCAAGGTTAGAACGAGGAGGCAACTGGCTGATCTCCAGTCAGTTTTCAAGGATGAACAAATGAACACTGTCCCGACCACTACAACAGTGTCGCTCTATACATGCGTACGTGGTTGCGTGTATAGGACGTTTATTTATTCATTTATTTATTTATTTACGCCCACTCCTCTGTGATGATGCAGGCAGAGCTGGAGCCCCGCACGCGGCGTGACGTCATGAACAGCCGCAGCATGCCGCCTTCAGTGGTGCGTTCGTGACGTTAGTGCCCCTGTTCCCAAAAGAACAATTGCATGTCCTCGAGGAGTACTACAGCCACAACAACCCCTGCGTTACCACAGCGGGCGTTCCGATGAAACACACAGAGGTCCCGACAGATGATGAGCTCCAGCGCGAGGACTACTAATGATGATAATGATAGTGATCAGAATGAGAAAGTACTGACTCCGAGTTTACGCTCATTCACAGACAGCAGCTGGAGAACATCTGGATGCACCGAAATGAATTAAGAGGGTCATGGCTCCTCTGACCCAGGTCGAGGACAGATCTCTTCCCTGTTCCATCATTACGAAAAGGCACGGCTCGTTTGTGTGTGTGTGTGTGTGTGTGTGTGTGTGTGTGTGTGTGTGTGTGTGTGTGTGTGTGTGTGTGTGTGTGTGCGACTTTGTCCCGAGAGTTGAATCCATGCACCTCACAGCACCTAACGCGTGAAATCCCACACACATATATTTATGCGTTTACTCTCCCTGAGTTTTTATTTTATCCAATAGCGAAGCGCATAAAGACATGAATGTCTGTCTCTCAGCTCAACTCGTCCCTGCAATTTCTCAAAAACGAGCGACAGGGGAAGAAAAACAAATCAATGCTGTTAGATAATAGAACTTGGACAAAAGCGGGATGAGGGGTCCGCTCACAAAGAGCAGCTGGCGGTCAGAGCTGGCGCGAGCGTCCATCGATCAGTCCTCATCCAATCACAGATTCATGGAGAATAAAACGTCTCTTTCATTTAGCGGTTCTTCTGTCAAGCATGCAAAGAATACAAACAAAGCCTCACTGACACGCTGCCCCCTGCGGGCACTTCAACATGCATAGATTGGCAGAAATGTTACTTACTGCATTGGGTGCGCTAGTAGGTTGAGGACGATCAGTGTGTGTGCGAGTGTGTCTTTAAAGTCGGTGTGTATTATATAACGAGTAATTAAATAAATAAGTCGAGCAAATCCGCGCAGACCGATGGAAAACCCTGATGTGACGGTGCCAGGGCTGCTGAGTCTGCGCAGCTGGCGGAGATTCCGATGGCGTGATGCGACAGTGTCCGCGCGCGTGTGTGTGTGTGTGCGCGCGCGCGCAGAAAATGACTTTCTTCATTCCTTATCATGTATGTAATCTGATGGGGGAACAGTGGGCTCAGTGTGGAGAGCTGTTTTCGCCTCTGCCGTGATGTTCTGATGTTTATCATACTGCCTCATGCAGCTGCTCCTGTCCTGCTCTGCTTTAAAGCATGCTTTATGTCCAGGACCTGACTCCAGAAATGCAACGGATTTGGGGTTTTACAAGTTTAAATTATATCAAATATGTCAGTAAAAAGAATAAATACAGCTTTAATACTCAGAGGTGTACACATTATATATGACAGTTGCTCTGAGTCTGCAGTCACAGTATTAAATGATCTCACCCTGTTCTTTGGCTATGAGCATTCTGTGGGCATATTTCTGAGTCAGGGGGTCACATGCATGCACACAGCATAGAGCCCAACCTCGTTTCACAACACACAACTGAGACAAACATTAACTGGCCATGCGTTGCTGCATTTCCGCTTGCACGACAAACAGTATGGAAGTATGCATGTGTGTGTTGCAAACTGAGCAAAAGTGCGAGCGCAGAGATCTGCTCTGAGCGAGCACGACCGCGTCCTTCACCGCCCTTCAAACTGCAGGATTTAAAGGCTGGTCACTAATCCTTTTTTTATGTACTTCCTATAATCACACAAATTCAGAAACCACTCGAGCTGATGATACGCCCTTTTACTGTGAGACAAAAGCAGAAATACAAAATATTTCAAAATAAACTGAGGATGTGTGCACAGACGCCCAGGCTGGAGATGACGGTTCAAACAAAAGGGAAATCTTTTAAGTTAAAGAAAAATAGATATTGCTGCATTGTTACCTTCGTTTGGATCTTGATGATACATTAGAAATCTGACCCACAGGTCAGTTTATATATATATATACAAATAAAAAAACGTCACTCTGCCTTATTTCTTTCGTCTTAAAACTCAAGTGCAAATTCTGTTTGAGCCCTTAAAGTCAGATTTAGTGACCTGTGTATTTTCGGCTCTCACGAAGCAATGATGAGACTGAAATAATGAACGACTTAATCATTGTCTTCTTTTGAACTGGGGGTCAAAATGTCATGTGAAATATACCAAATGAATGTAAATGTCCATCGATCATGATGTTGTTAAATATATGGTATCTTCTACATGTAGACGTGAAGCTGGTGTGTTAGGGGCAGTATTTAAGACTCGGTCAGGCTCAGTCACTTTGCCTCTTGGTCCAGAAAGCTCGACTTTGTCTGGACTTTTGGACCAAGACAGCAGGGTTCAGTGTCTCCAGCCATCCGTCCATCGTCTGTCCGATCAGTCGGGACGGTCGATCTGTTGACAGCACCCAAATCCTCTTCATCCACGGCGGTGCTAATTGTTCCACCATGACAGCAACCCGAGCCCCGGCTCACAGATGGTCCCCTGAAACAGCAGCGCAGTGGGTCAGTGTGACGTGACGCTACTTTTCTTTCTTTTTGTGTTCTGTGTGGTGTTTTCAAAGCGTGATCTTACAATCAGAGTGTACGGTGCCTCTTTCTTCTCCACGCTGTTCTCTACCGGCGGTGCTGTCGACTGTCCCGGTTGCGCCTGTGTGTCTGTTGCTGCCACGGCCGGGCCTGTTGGCGACGTATCCACAAAGACTTCATCCGTCACCCGAAAACGGATCTCCTCTCCCTGGTCCATGTAGAGGTCATGGGCCCCCTCGTCCGTCTCGTACTCCCAAAGCCAAACTTGTTCTGCTTCATCACTGCGGCTGTAGCTAAGGACGGCTCAACACTCACAATCAATACTACAAACCGGATTCCAAAACAGCTACGACGCTGATGTTTAAAACACGAAGAAAACCAGAAGCATTTGCAAACAAACTGTCCTCACTGACAACATTACAAAATGTTCCTTATGTGGCAAAACTGTTCTTGAGGTGAACTGACTTCATTTCGTTTACAGGAACATTTTCAGTCAGGATACAACTTTGCAGGCTGCTGAAGAGACTCTGGTGGAATGAGGATGTCATCGAAGAAGCCCATCGTCACTGTGAAGCAGAGAAGGATGCAGTGAGCGCTCAGTGTGTCTGGGTCATCTGTTACGTGTGAATGCAGGGACATGTGAGCCTTCCTGAGAAAACTTTTTAACTTTTTTTTCTTTTTAAGCCCAATGCAGACTTTTCAGTGAAGCTTAACTTGTTTTCATTCTTACATGTAAGTTACTTAAAGTAAAAACTGAATCCCCAAGAGGAAAGACTGATCCATCTGAATGTCCTGCGTGCACCAGGCAAACCTTTATGATGATTATGATGTAACAGTGAGGCTGACCTTTGCCCTTTGCGATATAACATGTCATCGCTTCATCATTTTATCCTACGAGACATTAGTGTGAAATTTTGTCAGAATTTGCACATGACCTCCTGAGGTACTACCAAAAATATGTTTTGCGAGGTCACAGTGACCTTTGACACTAAAATCTAATCTCATCCTTGAGTCCAAGTGGATATTTATTAAATGACAAGTACAATAATAAACAGCTGAAGTCCTATTTCCTCATGTTTCTTTCCTTTCTGGTGTATTGAGAACATTTGATAACACATTCCTGGAGACTGAATCAAACAGGCTAAAAACAGACTAACATAAGTTACCATGAACTCCCTCTTGGCTGCAGTACTTGATCTTGCCGACCAGGATCTCATCGAGAAAAGGGTGAAAAACAACATATCTGAAATGAACTGACAGGAAGTAACCAATTAAAACCACAAAAAAATCACAAGAGGCAGTAAAAATCCAGAGTACGGCTCGATGTATGAGGAAACGAGAGAGCCCCGCTCAGAGCGACGCCACCTTCACGGTACCTTTGGTGTGTGAGGCTCCGTCTCCTGGGAATATATAGGAGTCCTCCAGTTTCGTGATGTCATACAAGCAGATGCACAGGCCAACGTTGTAGACCACCTGAGGTGATGAGAGCAGGTCACAGATCAGCAAATTGCACAGCTTTGGCTCAAACAGACGATTCTGTGCTCACATACAAAGTGCAAAACACTAAATCATGAGCTCCGTCCTCAGAACACACCCATCTCAAATTAGCATTAAATCTGTGCTTTATGCTCGAGAGATGTTAGATCGTTTGAGGCGAGTTTGTGATTTATACGAATAAAGAAAGTCCTCATTAGCAGCAAGAGAATCACTACTGTACACACTCTAATGTTCTTCATGAACACCACTGAAGCTGCCTCAGTGGATCTCAAATACATCTTAAATGGACTGAATGACAAAGAGCTTTAAGTTCATCCAATGGAGGGAGACTTTAAAGTTTTAAACTTTGACTTCTGCGCTCATTTTGAGACGTCTGTGATTGGCTGTGATGCTGATCAGGTCTCTCTTACATAATAATTTCTCTCTCACTCACACACACCTTGTTGGCCAGTTTCTTGTTCAGCTCCTCCGCTATGGCTTCGTTCAGTTGTCTCTGGAAGTTCCACGGAGGGATCCTGACGGTGTCGACCATCTCCACCAGCACGAACATGATGCGGGCTGCAGACTGAGCAGGTACTCGCCCAGACACACACTCAGAACACACTCACTTTCTCTCACACACACACACACACTCACACAGACGGGGCTGCTGCGGTGAAACAGCCGAGCTGAGCTGTTTTCAGGACAACATTTCCTGTTATTCCACAGCGGAGACAAACATCAATAACGGTTTACAGCCTAGCTACAGAGAGAAAAGTTCAGCGATCTACAGCAGACTCAGAAGAATCCATGATGGCTCCACGTGATGGTTTACGGCAGGGAGCTTTTACGACATGACGCAAAACTTAAAGGTACAGCGCACATTCTGTCCAAATATTACAGATGCAAATTTTCTGGCACAAAACTGTTATTTTCTGTTGACTTAAAGGTACTGAACCTTGATGTCAAAACTATTGAATCCTCTGTTTACGAAAAGGCTTTGAAAACATCTATAATACTTTTCGTCATTTGTTTGCTGTAAAGCACTTTGAGGTGCATTTAGGTAGTTGAAGTTAACTATGCACTGTAGATGCTGTCCAGTATCGGTATAGTATGATTACTTCATAATACAGCATACAGAAGGCATACATACTCTAGTATGTACAGGTATGTGTTATACTAGTGTGAGTAAATAAATGTAGAAACAGGTATGCTAGCATTTTAAAGTTGTGTTTCCTGTTTTGATAAAAAGTGAAAAACAGGCGATGTAATAACTATCAGTGAATTTGTATGGAGACTGTATGCCACAGACTGTTAACAGCCTGATGGAGTTTACATGGCGCACTTGAAGGCAGCATCCCACAACTGAAGCCAAGTCTTCCTCAGCAGCCAGAGGTCTGTGTATGCAACACTGCAATTCTTACAACCACATGATCAAAACACAAACACAGTCAGTTCAGAATTGAGTCTTTATTAATTTATCATCTACTTTTACAAAATCAAGTTTAATGCTGAAACAGGAGTGTGCGGGGAATCATCACGATGAGAAAACATCGGCTCATAATCCATTTTTTATTTGCTGTATCTGAACAAATGAAGCATGAGAGGAAGCCTGACCAAAAAGCGCACACCTGAGTACAAAATGACACAATAGGCATGCCACCACATAATGCCTCCATGAACAACATCGCTCCATTTGTCACTTTACAGTAGCGCTTTGAAAACTCGACACCTCAACAACAAAGCGTTATCTTACATCACAGTCTAAGCAAACTGCTTCTCAAGCAGCTGTTTTAAATGTGCAGAGGAAAAAAAATCATGATCAAATGAATCAGTATCTTTAAGATGAGTTAACATTGATCCTGGTGAATGCTGTCAGAAACAACAACCTGGACATAATCAGATGATTATGGACAGTTATACCTTTGAATGGGTGATTTTTCAAACTTATGGATAACCGTCATTTCTTAACATCTCAGTATTTTCATTAGGCATCCTTGGCAATTAATCTGATACACTGATGAGGAGGAGTGTTTGATCATCGAAGCGATGGGCTTAATGTTGAGTATATGAACAGATATCAACTATATGGAACCGTCAATGTCCAAGTCTTTACACTTGGGATACTCATATCATCTTTGTCCCTTAAAATAATTTAAACAAAACCACAATGAAGACTAACCTTCCTAAAAATAACATGTCAGCTTTTACTGTCAAAGCCCAGCAGCAACCGACAGCCACACCTCAACATCTGTGCTTTCACTGAACCCACAATCCACATGTCAACAGCTTCATGAAACCTTTAGATTACCGGAGCTCCAGTTTAATGAAGATCACACAGGAGACTCGTTAGCATGACGTTATGATACAAGGTCACAGAGTTTACAGCTCCCATTTAGACAGGCAGCATTCAGGAAGTCATTTGCTCTCTCTCTCTCTTTGTTTATATATCTCTATATAATTATTTATGTACACACCCCTATATAAAGTGCAGTTATATATAACATCATTTACACACACAGGTCCAAACTCTGTGACTCTTCAGTACATGGGGATTTACCTCAGGAACTGTAATTATTAATCCAAAGCCAGAATGAAGAAGTGACGGATTCATAACCTTTTCGGACGATGATGAGAAGCAGGACCCCACATAAAACATAGCGGCGGTGACCTAAAATGTCCCTAAGCCCACAAAAATAGATAATATACACTGTTTCAGTGGCGCATACTAGGTATACATCATGGCGAGATTATGGTTTATGCCAAACGAAATAGTGATTTTGAATCTAAATGTTCTACTGTCTCAACACTCATGTATCAGTAATGAATATCACAAGCTGTATGTCAGTCCTATGGAGTCACACACACAACAGAGCTGTACGCTGACGAGTAAAATGTTTGCAAAGGATGAAAGAAGCGTGGCGAAGCACACCTAAATCTACTTTCCTAACTCTACAAAGTGCTAGTGTACAGGCATCTGGACACTAGATTGTGCGTATGTTTGTGTAAGAAGACCGCAGACCTTTTCATATTACGGCAGGCCAAACCTCAACCTGGAAAAACATTCATCACAAAGACAAACACAACCTGTCATCTCCCATTACAGCTACACAAGGCAATTTCACACACTGGCGGCTCCAGATGATAGTGAGAAACTGAGACTTTAACAGAGAAACAATCTAACGTCCTTTTTCTGGACAGACCACGATCACCTGTTTTTTTATACTGTTATGCTGCAATTTCCAAGGGATACACCAGATTTCCTGTGTCTATATACCAGAATTTACATTAAAAATCTTGCCCAGTGCAGCTTCAATGTCTAGCAAAACTCATCTGATTACTGAACTCATCTATTTCCATTAACATATCAGGTTGAGGTTTGGACTGCATGAACCAGCCTGGTGAGAGCAAAAAGAGAGACAGGATGAGCAAAGAGGGACAGACAGATGCCAACACAGACCGATGTTAACTTGATAAAAACAATCATGCATCTCACACGCACAAACACACACACAGAGGACAAAACACAGATGGAAAGGAAAAAATGGCAGGCTAGCGCTAACACAATGGCAGTATTTGTTGCGGCTTAACTCAGAAACGGAAAACCGCACAGGAAAGGTTTCACACAATGGGGTGTTATATCATGCAAAAAAACAGAGAACAAGCAAACAAGCATCGGACGAGCTGGAGGGAGTGAACAAAGATTCACGTCGTGGCTGAAATGTACCGGAGTGAACCACCAACTGGGTCAGCTCGAAGGGAAAAGTTCAACAAAAGCAGCACGAAAAGACAAGATCTCAGGCCGAGTGAGAACGGGGTGGGCTGCAGTTGTACCGTGACAGTGCAAGGGCTGATGAGATGCTGTTCACAGTAAATAAGTGAGCGTGGTAGTTTGTTTACAGTGTGGCTGCAACAGATTCAAGTCAATGGTGTCGTCAGAAAGCAGCAAATCCAGCAGCCCAGTACAGTGACGGACAACTGCCGGAGCTCATCCCCATTTGGTGACTAGTGATTATAGAGAAAATGTGGAGAAGATGTTCTTCAGGTGAAAAGTCTGGACATAATGGAAAAGTACATTCATGTGAGTGGAACTCAGTCAGCTTATCGAGCTGTTTGGATGGAAACAACTGGGACGAACATTAAAGGAGGTGTAACAGAGTGTAATGGTGCGGCCTTGGGGTGGATTTTGCAGTTCGTGACATCAAAGCAGAAAGCTGTTAATCTGTCTCTGTATCTAACATCATATACAGTGGGGTGGACGATGAATGATGCTTCATATCGATGCTTCCAACAAGCCTGTTTCTGTAGCTTGCAAAGACTTTGTCAAACCAAACAACTTCCGCTTTAGAGAAAAACCGTGAGTGAAGAGCGAACAGTGATAATACGAAACAGTCAGCTGAACGATACAGGGTTAGGCTCAATGAACGAATAAGCTCGACAAATCTGATTTTAAACTGAGGAGTGCTGCCAGTACGAACCATTCAGCCTTTAACAGGGACACACACTGCGAAGCTGCGGTCGTGTGTGCGTTTGTGTGCGATGAATCTGCCTGCCAGGGGAGTGCTTTCACAGTAATCCTGTCATGCATGTATGTGCTCGTGCGTATGTGTGTGTGCGCTTTTCATCTGTACAGCGACCTTGTGTGTGTGTGTGTGTGTGTGTGTGTGTGTGTGTGTGTGTGTGTGTGTGTGTGTGTGTGTGACTGGGTACTTGTGTGTATTCTTTCTTTCACTGAGCATAACCGCAGCTGTCCTTGAACCAACATTATCTACTGTTCACATCGTCTCTTCCTCTTTGCTAAGCCCCTCTCTCGGCCCACATTTCTCTCCTTCTTAACCCAATCCAAGGCCCCTCGGCGGCCCCTACAGGCCCCACATCCCTCCTCTCCCACCAATTACTGGAGCTCCTTCATCCTGTTGAGGGCCGATCCCGCCTGGAACCACTCGATCTGCGTCTCATTGAAGGTGTGGTTGAGGGAGATGGACTCCTGGCTGCCATCACTGTGCTTGATCACTGCTGTCAGGGGCTGGAGGAGGACAAAGGAGGCAAACACAATCATGTCACAAGCATCACCACCCGGTTTTCTCCAACGTAATGTTAAGAGAACGTCCTCAGGATCAATGTTTCATTAGTGCAGAAAATTGCTCACCTTGCCGGGAACAAAGGATTTCAGCCCGGTGATTGAAATTTTGTCATCAGGGCGAATTTTGTCATAGTCGTGGGGGTCGGCAAAGGTCAGAGGAAGCAGGCCCTGCTTCTTCAAGTTAGTCTCTGTGAGGAGAAAGAAGAAAGTGATACATAACGGTAAGACACTGACTCATATTGTAGCTCCTTGAGGTAACCAGAGAAGGGCTCTTTGTCTGACAGGAGTATCAGTGTTACACAGCAATACAAGGTCATGGAGAGTAATGCATGTGAGTATGCGTGTCTGGTGTTATTTATTAGCGCTCAATGACTCCAGCAGTGCCAGAACATTTTTTTCTCTGTTCCCATGAAATTTACCATGGATTCTGGCAAAGCTCTTGACGATGATGGCGCGTCCTCCAAGGTGCCGTGGCTCCAGCGCAGCATGCTCTCTGCTGGACCCTTCCCCATAGTTCTCATCTCCAACCACCACCCAGCTCGCTCCTTTGGCCTGGAGTTTAGCAAAGACAAAGGACAAAGTTAGTCTGCTGTCAGGGCGAGGACAGAGTGTGGGATAGAGAGAGGAGTGCCAGTTTGAGTTACATAGAACAAATAATAAAAACAAGGAGAAAATAGCTCTGTCAAACCATATAAAACAAAAAAGCAAACAGCAAGTAGCAATGAAATATATGTCACCAATAACCAGCACTGGAAAAGCTAATAGACCACAACTCAATTCAGTTTTAGGTCGGTGTATTGAATCAGGCAAGCGAAGCAATATTACTCTGTGTGTGTGTGTGTGTGTGTGTGTGTGTGTGTGTGTGTGTGTGTGTGTGTGTGTGTGTGTGTGTGTGAGACTCATCCCACAGTCTCAGAGGCTGTTTTGTTTTCCCCCACAGTCGCAAAACAGTTCAGTTCCAATCCAGTTCACAGCCGCGAACAGAAAGACACCTCAAAAGTCTGCACTGAGTTTTGCTGCAGAGCCCCACAAAACAAATAAAATCAGGAAGTCAAAGCTGAAATAGCAGTGTCTGTATGCACAGTTCAGTAACCGTGATTATTTACAATATGTACACGGGATAGTCATGGTACTGTCGGTCAGTCGGTCTGAAGTTAGTGGGCAAGTTTAGCTCTGCCAAGACCAGCGACTCCTGGAGAAACTCCAACTGGGAAACAGACACATCCATGGGATTATTCCTCCTCTTGACAGACTCCAGAAACGAGGCTTATGTTAAGGTGTCAAGGTGGCTACAATGACACAGACTCTGCGATCTGATACGGAGGGTAAAGTTGGCTCTCCTCCAGTCGTCCCAAAAACAGAGACTGGCAGCTCTGAGACACACTAATAGATTTCCCAGAGGTTGGTTTCACACTGCGCAGGTTTTTGAGGGACTTTTGATTGGATTATTGGAAGATTATGGGTGTTCTGTGCTAATCTAAACGGCTGGTAGCACCTGGTTAACATTAATGTTGTCTAATACAACAGCCCTGCAATTAATCCTACCTTAACTTGAACCGTAAAGTTCAGTTTTGAACTGAACTTCACAACCTTCACGAAGATAGAATTGATTGCAGGACTGCATTCATTTTAGGTAGGCGAATGTGTGCTATTCAAGCCAAAGTAACGCATAAGTGTAAAACATAAAACCAACAGACGGCGCCCCTCGTCACACTCACCTTGTAGTCGCGGGCCACATCGGGCACGCCTCCGTACTCTCCTGTCAGCTGGTTCTTGATCTTGTTGACAGCATCGTTCTCAATGTTGACTGCACCAATCAACAGATTGTTGGAGATGTTGTCCAGGTGGCCGCGGAATTTCAGCCAGGGCCCGGCAGCACTGATGTGGTCAGTGGTGCACTTTCCCTTAACCTAAGATAAGATATAACTTAAATGATGCCGCTCTGGGTAAATGATGTTGTTACAGACTGCAGTAATTGCAAGAATAAAGAATAAAGAGGGAGACCTGGAAAAGAAAACAAATGCATAATAAAAAGAAATACAAAATACAAATCTACAACATATATATTTACATTATATACAGAGGGTGTATCAAATTAAAGTTGCTTCAGCAGCAGAGGACAAGAGAGAAAGGCGAGGAGCAGGAGATACAGAGGAGAAGCAAAGAAATGAAACAACAGCTATTTAGCGCAACACCATTTCTATAATTCAGAGGCGTTTCACTTTCCAATCCTGCTCTTTCCTACTGAAGGCATAAATCTTTAACTTTCCGCACTCATGTTTGCTGTAATGAAGAAGCATGTGACCTAATCCAACAGTGTGTGTGGCTCACTGATGTGTTTTAACAGTTACTGTTCAACCATGGAGCTCTGAGGCAACAGACAGGTGAGCTCTATCAGGCTTACTGAGTAACATCAGGTCAATGTTGGTTTTCATCTTTTCATACCAGTGGCCTTAAGATGCTATTCAGCTCTACTAGTTCTCCTTTACCTGCACATCCACCATGTCTTTGCTTCCATTTCCTGCTCACCTTGATGAGGACCATCATGTCCTCCAGGTCTTTTCCATGCCACTTGTCGAAGGGCTCCAGCAGCTGCAAACGGTTGCTGGAGGGGCTCACGTTCACCTGAACGACATCAAATCAAGGTTAGACATAAAGGTTCCTCGAAGAATATCTTCAAAAGGGTGGTAGGGCCGACAACGTCCAGATCAAACTCAATTTTATCTCAACACTGAAAAGCCTTCTCTGTCTTAACAACTGTCAAATGACACATTTCTGTCTGAACAAGCTTTGATCCCCTGGATCAAACTCTTATTGGTAAAAATCCGTTTCACTACTGTTTTCTGGATTGTCAAGTTTAGATAGTGTATTTTATTTTTTGCCATTTCTTCTTTATTATGATAGCGACAGGTAGAGAGAGACCTGAAAAACAGGGGACATAGAGAGAGGACGATATGGAGCAAAGGAAAGGACTCAGCCTTCATACGTGGTGCCAGATACTGTAACTTTTTTTTTAAAATGACCTTGACTGAGCTGCTGTCTGCCGGGGGGTGCTGGTACGTGTCCTGGCCTGGGTCGAAGTCTCTGGAGGGCAGCTCGTCACCAGTGGGGGGATCCAGCTTGAACTTCTCTCCGTTAGGAGCAGTCAGGAAGTCAGTCTCTGGGTTGAAGTTGAGGGTCCCGGCGATGGCCAGGGCGGTGACAATCTAGATTGTATTGCAGAACAGGTATTAGGCAAAAGTGACAGTTGAAGGTGTTTATATCTGTGCGTTTAGACCACTAACATTAGGAGATAGACAGTGTGCAAAGGAATCCAAAAATATGTCCTCCACTGAAACACGCCCACCATGCTGAGCACGAGCTAGTCCATCTATTGATGCCCATATAATTCTGACTAGCTGAGCTTGTATTGTGCAGTATGCATGCAGGACCTCTTACCTCAGGAGAGGTGACAAAAGCATGAGTAGCTGGGTTAGCATCATTCCTGGCAGTGAAGTTTCTGTTGAAGGATGTGACAATAGTGTTCTTCTCTCCTTTTTTCACATCCTTCCTGAAGAGTCAAAATGCAGAGCGTGTTAGTCTGACCTTCAGACTTCCCTTTGTGCGTTTGTACCGTGAGTCACCTGATTCAAATCAGCTCGCAAGATTAAAAGCCTAAAGCTCTGCTATGAATACATATCTGCATATGACTGCAGAATCTGTGGGCAAGGGACAAAGTTTTGGTATCAGAAACGTTTTGGTTTCCGTTTGCAGTCCAAGAAGTATTGACCAATCACGTTTGAGAGGGCTTTTGTTGTGTGCAGGTAAACAGGAAAGCAAAAGAGATGGAGTGCTTTGATCAAAAAGCAACTTAACGAAACCCATCAGCTATCATTTGACAACAATCTGAAATGACACCTGAAAGCGTTTCACATTGCTAATCAGACTGTAAACACTGAGCAGTGCGTGGGACAGGAAGTCTTGGCCTGGTTCATCCTCTTAAAAAACATAAATGTGCTCAGTAAATTTCATTGCAGTCTGCCTGTGAGATTATGAGATATACTGTATGCAAAATGTGCCTCTGATTGAGAGAATGGTTATCATGAATGAGTTTTCGTACAAATCTTCCTCTCTAGATCGATACTTCCTGTGTGAGGAAATGTTTGTCAAATGGTAGTGTGAGGGGTCGTCAAAAACAGAAGCGGCTGTCAAGATGTTTTGCTCTGGACCAAAGTGTTAGCCTCCACAAACAAGGTTCATACCTGTCCCATTGCCCAATGCAGGGTCCACAAGCATTGGCCAGTACAATTCCACCGACATCACTCAGGATCTTGGCCTGAAACATACACAGTTGCATAAATGTCTTATGTAAAAACCCTGCTGAAAAAAGACAAGCACAAGCTGTCCAAATGCCAGGTCACTCGCTTAAAAATCAGTGAGCTTTGTACTCACATATCCATCCCTCTCAATGGTGGCACGGATCTGTTCAGATCCAGGGGTGACTGTGAACTGGGCCTTGCACTTCAGACCTTTATCCAGAGCCTGCTTGGCCAGAGAGGCCGCTCTGCCCATGTCCTCGTAGCTCGAGTTGGTGCAGCTGCCAATCAGACCTGCAAGAGACAAGTTTGATGCTTGTTAGAGGGCTGCTGAGAACGAGGAGACTCAAGTGAGGGCATATACAGTTACACCAGCAGACTAGAAGCACTCTTCTACTTTTAATAACACATCTTGCACAAGAAATGAGATGAAAACTGTTGAGGAGAAGATGAGCAGGTCTGTAATTATACATCTCGATCATCATAATTGTACTATTCTACTCATTCTGTCAGTGGCTGGAATTCTATTGTGCTCGGTGCTTGTTCTGCTCAGCCACAATGGAAAACCGCGTGACAGGGCTGTAATGTGATCTGAACATGTCTGGTCAATAACACGGCCAGTAGGAACAAGGAAAAATATCCTATTTCACTGGACGTGGCATTAAAAATAGAAACACATGAAAGATAATACAGCTGCAGCACAAATACTGACCAACTTTAACCTCCAGGGGCCAGCCGCTCTTCTTGGCTATAGCCCCGATATCAGACACAGGGTGGGCCAGGTCAGGGGTGAACGGCCCGTTGATGTGGGGCTTCAGCTGTCAGAGGAGGACAGAAACAGGGCATAATGAAGCACAGTCATGATTTGGGTTACGTGGGACATGTTTGTGTATGCTATAAATACTGTTTTCTATATTTGGAAACTTTTAAAAGAGGAACACTAATAAGCACTTAAGCTGCCTCATGCACCATCATAACCACATGACACAGAGCAAGACAAAGCTAAAGTATGGGACTAAATGAGAAGTGGCTGCTGTGGTCTTTTCAGAGGACAAGAAAGCTTTGAGTCAACTTAAGTAAAGTTTGGTAGGTCAGTGATTCTTGATGATATCTAGACATTTCTGCTTTACTTCTTCTTTTTTCAGTACCTTCATTAAGCTAATGAATGCTTTCATAAGCAGGTTTCTATGTTGAAATGCTTGTCTAATAATACTGTAACTCCTGACTTCCTGTGTCCACACTCACACTGATGTCACAATGATGTACCAGGTATGATGGTGGTAGGATGTAGCAGCGTGTCCCAAATCCAGACTACATCCTCATTCCAGGCAGATCTTAAGTATGTACTATATTCACACTGGAAAAGTGACACAATGAATCATACTCAACCCAGACAGCATGCATGATAAATCTGCTTAATTGTGTGCTGTTGATGGATGTCATTCTCCCACCATGCAATGCACACAGGAAATAGAAAAGCTGTTCTGCTGGAATACTTTCCTTTATGAAGTTTGATTGGCTTTGACATCCTACAGTCACAGATTTACCCCTGCACATACTCAATTGTACAATTTCCTGTTAGTATAAAATTGTAAAGTATGTTGACTCTCTTTTTTTTTTAATACTATGCAGTACACTGCAAAAATTTTCATGTCGTAAATACTAAATAATTAGTGGGCAGTATGGATTTGGGAAATGCCGATCACGATGTCTTCCAATGAATGACTTGTATGCATGTCAGGAAGTGTTTTGACTCACCTCGCTCAGGTTAATCTCGATCACCTGGTCGTATTCACAGCCATTATCTGGGACCAAGTCGTCTTTGAACTGATCAGCCACAGAGGCGATCTCTGAGAGGGAATGAAGGAAGGCACAAAGTTGGAGGTAAAACACAGTGAATAAAGACTAAACATACAGAAACTAATGGTGAGAGACTGACCTCCGCGGCCAGTCTTCTCCAGATACGTCCTCATGCGGTGGTTGTAGGGGAACAGAGATGTAGTGGCTCCAATCTCAGCACCCATGTTACAGATAGTGGCCATTCCTGAAAAGTCAGTGTCATTTGACTCTTAGAGTAAAATATACTGCACTAAAGTAAGACATTTATTATCTAATCAAGCAAGATGTAGATGGCAGTTTAGGCTGTACTTCTTCTTCCTTTCTTTGATTTTTATATCTACACGCAGAGAGTGTCTTTCACCAGCGTCCCAAGCCTTGTAGTGTTTCTCATCCTTTACCAGTGCAGGAGATGGAGTCAACTCCAGGTCCATGATACTCCACAATGGCTCCGGTGCCACCCTTCACAGTCAGGATGCCAGCCACCTTCAGGATGACATCCTTTGGAGAGGTCCAGCCAGACAAGGTTCCTGTCAGCTTCACGCCAATCACCTGATGGAAAAACACACACAGGCTTAAACAAAGGGGAAAAACTAACAGACAGTTGAGGAGACATTTAGTGGTTGAAAACAGGGTCGAAACTGTACTTCACACGTCAAGAACTCACTTTAGGACACTTGAGCTCCCAAGGGATCCCAGCCATGACGTCCACGGCATCAGCTCCACCCACTCCAATGCAAATCGACCCCAGACCGCCGCCATTGGGAGTGTGGGAGTCTGTACCAATCAGCATCACTCCAGGATAGGCATAATTCTCCAGGATGATCTGTTCAAAGAAAGGTCAGATACATAAAATGAGCCTTGGGACTCACAATGTTTTCCAACTATGACTTGAAAAGGACGACTTCTCTGTATGTGTCCTTTTCTGGGAAGCCTAGCAAGACGTTATATTTATCACTCAGGCTGTTTGGAAGGAACTGCATGATGTGATGCAAGTTCACTGAGAAGAATTCATTAAAAATCCGCCTGCAGAAATGTTTTACGACTAGCATAAATACTCAAATCATAATTTGTCTTTGTCACGGCTCTTCCTTGAAAAAGTTATATTACCAAGTTAAATGACAAATAACAATATGCAAAAACACATTTGTTAGATCAGAGAAGCCGCTTACAGTATCATTAGAAATCAGGGGACTGTACCTGATGGATGATCCCTGATCCGGGTTTCCAGAAGCCAACACCATATTTGGCAGCAGCGGTTGCAAGAAAGTTATACACTTCCTCGTTCACTTCCTGTGTTCAGAGTAATTTGGGAAAAGTTAAGGCTTCTGTTCAGTTACTTTCATACATGACTATTTGATCAAACGGTCAGATTTTGAACCAAATAATGGGATCTCACACACTTGCTGAGAATCAAAACCTGCCTGAACAATGTTCAAATACTCTTAACACCTGTCTCAATTAGCCCTTGACAAAAAAGTTATTCAAATTAGGGGTGGGCGGTATAAACGGTATACGGTAGAAACGATATAAATTTGGCCAACGGTAGAGATTTTGACTATACCAGCCTACCGCGATAGCGCACGTTGATGATGTCATCAAGCTGCGCTTGTTTTGGTCGAAAGCATGGCAGCCACTGCAAGCATGGAGGTTACACAGGGGAGGAGGAGGAGGAGGTGCTCATGAAGAAGACCGGTGCAACGTCGGTCATATGGACTTGGTTTGGGTTTAAGGAGTCGGATGTTGAGCAGAAAAATGTAATCTGCAAGATATGCCAGGCAACAGTAATAACAAAGAGAGGGAACACAAGTAATTTGTTTTATCACCTCAAAACGAAGCACGTTTTGGAATACGAAGAAAGCTAAGAACTGCGCCCTCAACAAACGCCCAGTCAGTCAAGTGGAAAGAAAAAAGGTGGCCCTACACACCAGCAGACTGATATTTTACAAGCATTTTCTAAAGGCACTCCGTATGACAAAAAGAATCGGCGGTGGATTGATATAACAAATGCCATTACCGTGTACCTGTGAGAGGACATGGTGCCGTTTCTTACAGTGGAGAAAAGCAGCTTTCAGAACATGATTAAGACACTCGATCCATGTTACGAGGTACCTAGCCGCAAGCACTTTAGCCAAACTGAAATGCCCATCCGTTACACACCTTGAAAATTACTTGAAAGGTTTTGTATTTTTTTTAAATAAGTTTTGCACAATAAATGTTCACATTCTTAACTTTTTTGAAGTGTGTTTGTTCTGCTGCAATGTATCTGGTATGTGAGTATGTTCAGAAACAGTCATTTTGACATATATATACAGAAGAAAAGAATATATCGCAATATACATCGTTACCGCATATGCTTAAAATTATACCGCAATATAGATCTTAGGCCATATCGCCCAGCCCTAATTCAAATGTTGCCCAATTTTTAAATGAATCTTAACATGTTAGTTCAATATATGATACTGTCCTTTCAAAATTTACTGAAAAATGATCTTGAAATGCAACTGCACTATATGAGAACTACTCAAAGTAGAAATTGGCTCCTGTTGCACTTATTGTGTTAATTGACAGAACCTCATAATAAACTGAGCCAAAAGTCAGAGGAGAAACGTATAAAGACTCTCCTCATAACCATGTCTTGCCAACACAGCAATTAGTTTGAGGTTGGTATAAGATACACACTTTACAAGCGTACGGGCTTAGTGTTGGTTGGTGTCAGTTTTTGTTGGTATCAACTCTGTGTGTGTGTGACTGGCTGTAAAAACCTGGCACAGCTATAGTCACCTAAAATCAGCCTTATATGCTGTGGTAATGTTTTGTCAGGCACTTTCCATCCACAGTATCTATTACTTCACTCATACTCCATACACAACACTCCATCCATCTACCCTCTGTCTGTTCTCACCTTTGCCCTCTGCAGGTCCTGAACCCCTCCGATCTGAGCCTCGATCAGATGATCACAGTGGATGGTGGAAGGAACCGCCACCCTGGGCAGACCGCTGCTGATGAACTGAAGCATTGCCATCTGAGCGGTAGCATCCTGCATGGCCACACGGTCTGGGCGCAAGCGCAGATAGGTGCGGCCGCGGTCAATCGCCTGCCCCGCTGGGTCATCCAGGTGACCGTACACAATCTTCTCTGACAGAGTGAGAGGCCTGCCGAGCCTGGTTGGTGGATTATGGGAAAGATGTGTTGGGTTGGACAGTGAACGTTTGAAGGGTCAGATACAAGTTTTATGAAAATGGCTAAAAAGTCTTTCATAGTATCCATCCAAGTGTTCTGGCAGTATCCTTCTGTGTTACACTTTTGGAAAGTACCGTATGTACCAAAAGTATCAATGGCTTCATATATCTAATAGTCATAGTTTAACAGCCACACAAAAGGCTTTTCATATGCCTGGATTACAGCATGTGGTACAATGAGTAAGAGAGGAACGCAAGGTCATCCACAGTTAGCTGATAAGTCAACACTATAAATGTCACAAGATTTACCATGCAGCTGTAATAAACACCAGCCATTCCCCATGAGCCAAAGTGTTATCAGCAAGGACTCTGTGTATGATCATGTGGATTTCTAAGAAGGGCGACTGCTGACCTCCTGCGTACAATGTTGATGTTCTCGCGCATCTTCTCATAGTTAATGCTGGAGCCAGGCTCAAAGCGACTCATGGCCACCTTGGCCTTGGCGCTGAATGCTGCAGAGACATGAATTCGCCTTGCCCCGGTTCCAAGGGCCAGCTAGACCAGAGGAAACAGAGGAGAATTTTGAGAGATAACGCGATAAACAAAGATTTATTGTACAGTTTAGAAGGTTTTGAGTTGTATAACAACATTATCTTGCCAAAGGAACATGTAAAAATGTGGCCCATAGAAAGACAGAAGAGGACACTTCCATTTTGGTCACCAAAGCTGAAAGGAGGCTGTCAAAACACTGTCCTAACCTTCCTGCTACAACAATGTCGCTCATCTCTCTGTAGACACTAAATAAAGCGTTACAAGATCTTTCTTCAGTTACCTTTAATGTACTTTAAGTGTGCAGTGTACAGCTTCATTATGTAGTAAAACACTTTATATAAATATTGCACACAACTGTCAGAAACCCATTATTAGAAATTTAGTCAGAATATTGCATCAGGCTTTTGAGCCAGCTATGTTCACTTGCTTATTATTTGTCCCTTGGTGTTGATATTCTGTGGAAAGTCACAGAGCTCAGAGGAAACAGGGTGAAAGTTTATACAGCTCATATTTCAGGGGCTAGCCTCACCCGCTTGGCTGTTACTGACAGCCTGATACACTGAGTGGGTTCATCATTTCCCCACACTGTTAACTATGAATGAGCACTAGAAGTACACACGTACTGTTATTAAAGTCAGTACCAGAACCATTACAGAGCCTTAATGCCTGTACTTGTTGGCTGCAAATCAATCTGTTTGATTCAGACACTATGAGAGCTACATTTAATGGCATGTACTTTGATATGATACAATATGATGTTAAGAAAAGCCTACTGTGATTAAATGCTGTCATGAAATCAGATGCAATGTCATTACCCAGTGTACACACAAGAGTATGTCAAGGCAAAGTAAACCAGAGGAGCACTGTTCACTTGAAGGTCAGCATAAACAGCAGCAATTTTAGTCAGTCAGGTTTGTCTTTTGCAGGCATTTCATCCCCAGGAACAGACATTTTGGGATGAAGAGAATCTCCATCTAGTCATACAAACTGTATTCAGGTGTGTTTAAGACATTCACACAGGCTCTTTGGCAATGCAATGTGGCAACACCATAACACACTGACACTATCGAGCAGCATGGTAGGTGCTCAGTGTCAGTGTGACGGTAACAGGTGCAACTGGTCAATTAAGAACCTCTTTGTGAATGCATAGTTTTAAATAATGGCAACTACATGCAATGTTATCTACCTCACATTGATCCACACTGTGTGCAACATGGTGGAACAGTGGTTAGCACTGTTGCCTCAATTATCACCTCACAGCAAGAAGGTTATGGGTCAGGAAGGTTATGCTCCTGTGTTCTGCCACAGTGCAAATATATACAGGGCTAATGGTGACTCAGAATTGTAGGTGTGAATGAGAGCGTGAATGGTTTGTCTCAACATGTCAACCCTGTGGTGAACTGACACCCTGTCCAGGGTGTACCCCGCCTCTCGCCCAAAGCCATCTGGGATCAGTCCCAACCCCAACCCACCCCCCGACCCCCTGAGACACTCCAAAGGTTATAAACAATGGCTGGATAAATTGCTTGAATGTCAAGCGATTCTCTTCAAATAGAAAAAGACCATGGCATCATCTCATAAACACTGGCTAAAGGAGGTAATGTTGCAGATGAAACACAGGGCTCTAGCAACCATTTCAGTCTTATTTTAAAACTTGGTGTGTCTCCATTACTTTGTCTCACATAACAGGTGTATTCTGCCCCCTGTCTTTTTTGCTCCTTTATACCATATGATATTCATTCATGGAAACAATGAATGTAAGTAAATATTACTGTTTATCTGTGTGATGACATAATATGTGAGAATAGAATGTTTGTTTATTTATACTTATCACAAAAAATATGTAGATAATAAATTGACTAAACACCAAGAAAAGCAAGACCTCACCCCGCAAACAATCACGTTAAACGTGTTGGTCTTTCACAGGACATGACAGTCCTGTTGATACACTTTGCATAAGGAATAACATGCATCAAAAGCGCGTACTAAATTAAAAAGAATGAAGGCTGCAAGTTATTCTATAATCATGCTATTCAGAATAAACATACTAAGCGATTTGGTCCACTACCTAACACAAAGGCAGAAACTCGTTGCTGCGCGTCAGTCCGAGTCGTCAGGAGGGCGCTGACATGAAGTGCGCGTTAAGAAAACTCCGTAACCTTGCGATCACCTTGCAAACGTCAGGGCTTCTAGGGCGGTTTGCTGTCATTACCAGATGCTGCTGACTAACCTTGTACAGTTATTAACAATTACATGATACAATATTCGTTGCTGTCGGGTCGGACGTGGTTTATAAACGTTACAATGCGTCGCTGTCAAGAGTCAAACGGGGACACTGTGACCGGACTGACAGCGGCTCGATGCGCACTCTGCTCTGCATTTACCCGCTGGAAATCAGCCTTAAAGCGATGGAGGCTGGACTACGCGACAGGACATATCTGTTTTCACTTATGTACTCGATAGTAAGGCAGTTATAAACTCAGTTAAAGCACAAAAAACGTTTTCTTACCCGCAGCCTAGTGACAGTCAAACAGTAAGACGCCATTTTGTTCACTGACAAAGATGATTGTCGCCCTGATGTGACGTCACCGGCTGAAGGAGCCCGTTATTTTACACGTTTTAAATCTAATATAAAAAATAAAAAAAGGTAAAATATTAATACATCACCATCATCCTCATCCTCATTATCATCAGCATCATCATCATCATCATCATCATTATTGTTATTATAATTATTGTTGTTGTTGTTATTTGCATTTACATTTTTGTTGTTAATATTATAATAACATATTGAAAAGACATGAAAAGCAGTTACATTCTCCGCAGTCCTTCTCTGGATTCTTTATTAACATCTTTCAAAATTATGTTTCTACATAATTTCTATTTGACTAACTTAACATCCAGTTACTTTTCAGTTTCAGATTTTACTTAGGCTTACAAACCGTACCATCAACAAATAAAATATGATGCATTAATCTCAGTTGTGAGATTGAATTACCCAATATTTTCTAAAACAAATATATACAGAGTAGCCAGGACACAGAGCTAAAACTAGCTCTACTTCTACCAGATACAACATTGAAATCATGTTGACACAGTGACGCATCAGTCATGACCAAGAATATAACACTCTGTCAGGGGGCATTCTGTTGCATGAGGAGTACTTTAGATTTGGATACTTTAAGTACTTTTTACAGCTAATACTTTTGTACTTCTTTTTAAGTAAATGAATGCTAGGGGTGTTTTTACAGTGTAGTATTGTTTCTTGTCTTGCTCCTAATACTTCTTCCACCACTGGAATTACATTATACACATAATACATAATATAATATGACAAACAGCATGATTTCTATTATGAATGAGTTTGTTTTTTATTGCAATTAGGCACTCTATTTGCATAAAAATATAGCATGGAGGGCATTACTGAAGGAAACAAAAGTAAAAATGTGTTTTTTATGGGCTTACTTTGTACTATCTGTGCCCCTTATTTGTCCTTTTCAACCCGAGCTTATTTTGAAAATGTTCTCTACCTGAAATACATCACATGATACTTAAAAATACACTCTGTCCTATTAAAAATTATAACAATGATGCCAAACTTTAGTGCTAATAACTCGTATAACTCTGAAATTAATCTTGTTTTATACTTTGTGAAGTAAGACCCTTCAAATGAAAACAAATTTCGATTTTTTTGGATTTTGGTTACATTTATGCAAAAATACTTAAAGGTACTCATATAATGAACATTTGAAAACTCTCTCCTGCAGAACATCAACTGTAAACCGCTTTTGGCATGTTTTTTTAATTTTTTTTCTTGTGTGCAAAATATGGCCACCGAATTTACGAGTGTAGACCTAAGATTTGGGGACGTGTGCATTTTAATTCCTTCAATTCAAAATTATTCATTTTATGAATATAAAGTCTATAATAACAGTCCCTTAAGATACCATGGATACCTACAGTGAAGAAAAATGTATTATTGTGTGAATGTATTATAAACACCGAGTCAACAAAAAGCTGAGGCGCGTCGTATAATTTAATACTCTCATTAACGCACACCATTTAGCGATAAGGACAGCATTTCCCACAAGTCTCTGGTGAAAGTCAGGTGGCTTTAACGGCTGAGTGGACGATGCAGCCCAATAATCTGCGGGTCCTCCCCCTTCTCAGCCAATAGAGACTCTGTTGCTATCACCACTTATATTTTTAGCAAATTGTTCAGCGCCGTAGAGAACTACAAATATCCCTCCGCCAATTAAACTAGAACCCGCTCGTTAAATTTGGACTTTATATCAGGAAACACTGGCCTAAATTTCTGTGTTTCTGGCGTCGCTACTTTACGAGGAAGACCATGAATCGAAATCTAGTGTAGAAAGTGAGGAGTGACATGTTTGTCTTTCTATTTGGCTTTATATTAGCAATGTTGAAATAAGGATTAATATTAAACTATATATCGTCCACGAGGATGACATTAAATTATTTGCTGACGGCAAAACAGATGCATATATACCGTTAGATGGAAAACATCAAAATCGAGCAGCAGCTACTACAATATGAAGAAAGTAGTCCTTGCCGTCACGGGCGTGTGGGCGAGTCACACTGTATAAATACGCTGGGTTGTCAAACAGTAAAGTTTCGCTGGACCCTCCATGCTTGTGTCAGCTGGAGATAAACTGGGAAAGCTCTTGGCCATCTGAGAATTGGAGCAGCACTAAAAAAATAAAAAAATAAAAAAAAAATCAACAGCATTAAGGTGAAAAAATCTACCGGTCAGCATCTGCACTTGACTCGAGGTTCGCCGTGAAATCCGAGAAAACACAAGGGAATTAAGACAGAAACGCAGGAGTGCAAGCCAAGCTAGGGCATCAGTAACGGTAGGTGAGTAATTGAACGCCAGCCGGTGCATGAAATAAGACAATTTAATTAAAATATCACCATAGGCGTGTACACTGACTACAGCATGTCGCTGTGTGTTGGTGTGTATCTTTCCAGAAGCTTTGTCTGTCTGTCAAAATGCGCTGGCTGTAATGAATGGCTGTCACTGGCTGAAGAAAGACTCTTGTTTTTGTCTTAGCACGTTAGATTCATTAGCTCAAGCTAGCTCTGTCCAGCTGTCACGTTTATTTTTCGCGTCTGTGTGTTGTGTGAACGGCTTGTTCGTGCTTAGGAGGGACTCGGTTCACGTCCGCGGTCGATAGGTTGTTCGCCACTTAATTAGCTTTATAATCTAATTCGCGGCGACAATTTGGCACAATTTGTATGCCAGCTCAAACCAGCGTCCTCTCCGCTCCGCTGCCTTTTGACTGACATATGGCAGCAATCCCCAGGTAGACACCGCTCCCTTATTATCTGAGCTTGTCATCACACATGCAAACCTGGATCATCTTCTCCAGTCTCACGCTCTTATTGCACGTTTACCTCCATTGTGTGGCATCTGGTAGCAATCACCAATTCATATTTATATTTATAAATCAATCTATGTAATGTCCAGTCCAAACAAGAGGACATATCACAATAATATTCATGTGTTGTGTTGAGCTTTTGTGCGTGGTGGCCACTTGAGTCCAGACAGGCCCCTCTGTGTGCTGCCCTTAACCCTCAGTTCTGTTGTTTTTAAAGGTGCTTTTGCTTTCGTGTGTTTGTTGGAGCTTGAGCTTCTTGTAACATCACTGTAGACCTGCTGTTTAGTAGATGCAACCTGACTTGTAGGGGCTGCTTTGCAGAGCACAGTGCCACACATTTGCAGATCTGATAATGAGCCCATGTAAACAAAAATAGCTCTATAGAGCCTGCTGGAGCTCTGACCTGCAACAACAGGCCTGTAAAAACGAATCCGAGCCCCGGAACAAACGTGCATGTGAAGAATGCAAGTACCAACACAGCAAACATTAAAGATTTGGGTGTTTTTATAGAAATTGCAAGCTGTGCATTATTATTTCAACCATTTATTGCTCTCCTGGAGTCACACATCTGCTCATATTGACTGAGCTTTGCCTCTACTGGCATTGGACGACATTGGATCTTGTGTATCATGTTGTTGTCTTTTTGCGATGAGAGGCACGAGATGCAGTAGGTAGCTTAGCCGTGTGTGCACTCAAGGTTTTCAGGGATGATGGCTGTTGCAGGTGATGGACCGTGGGACTCTCCTGTGCTCAAACATCCTTTTCTACCCCCACTTTAACTCGTTTTTAACTCAGGTGGTGGAGAGGAATTTGCACCATAGACGATGCAAAGATGGGGCCCTATTTATAGCCCATTCTAACCAACCCCCATCTTATCCTTCAATGTCACCTTTTTTTCATGCAATAGGGGAAATGTAAATCCCGTCTTGCACTGGCACTCCGGCAGCCCTTCATCCAGCCTGTGCAGCTTTATCTGTAATAACATTAGAATTGTCTTTAATCGGAGGCGTCTTTCTAATCTTAGCTGCTGAATCCCCATCTGGCAGGGAAGTGAATGTGAGTGAATTGTTTGTGTGTGCTATTGGGGGAGGGGAGGGGGGGTGATGGTGCGCACTGCATGGTGGGAAATGTTGTTCTGTGAAGTCGACTAACTGTCCTGCCATTTTACACTTCTTTCTTTGTGAGTCCTGTGGCGTTGCTTTTCCTTTTTGCATGTAATCTTTCGCTCAGCCTGACTCGGCGTGGTGATGAATGGACTGTGTGGCTGTATTAAAGCATTAAGCGGGAGGCACGCCGCGGGATCGCATTCAGATTATAAAGGATTTATAGAGCCCACAACACAGCATCTGCCACATCCGTCAGCACACCCTGCGGCTGATAAACCAAAATATAAAAGATGTGTAATTGTTGTGTCTTACTAAATAAGGCTAGTGGTTGTGTAAATAAGTTTGTTCACCTCTTAACAAATTATATCCAGTGTGTACATTCAGTTAAGTTGTGATATTTTGTATGCACACATCTATCAGATATACTACATTTTTTGCTGTACGGCTCACACCGCTCTTTGAATCTATTTTTAATGGCTCGCAACAAATTAGACAAGTGTCAAGTTTCTTATTTCAATCAATGTTTGGCCTCACAGGTCAGTGTGGAAGCGTTTCAGTCCATGTCACATGAAGCGGCGACTTTTCCACTGGTCTCAAACCAGCAGATGTGGCTATTTCTTGCTCTTGTAAGAACCACGACCTGTATGGAGGCCAGAGTGTGCCTCTCAAATAATCCTACAAATCAGTTAAGAATTCATTTAACCGATAATGTGATGCCATTTGTCTGGGTTTTATTGTATTTTTGTAATATCTGCAATTATTTAAAAGGCTTTCAGCTAACAATAATATGCATGTTTCAGTATGTTCAGGTGCTGTTGGTGTTCAAACCAAACATGTAAATGATGAAATTCATAAGGCCCCATACAACTGAGGCTTTTCATATCTGTAAAACATATGAGTGATTAAACGTGTCTTCCCCACTTCACTTCTGATCCATCTCCTGTCATCACCCCTCAAATCTTCCTCTGTTCCTTGTCAGGTAAAGTGACAGCTTTCCTCTGTTTTGTTTTTCACAGCTGGGACCTGAAACCATCTTTACGTATTCGTGACGACAAAACAAAACAGCCTGCGACCTGCTGCCCCTGCCTTCAAGGTGCCTTTACCATGGTGACACTAAAAGAATCATCCACTTTACAATAAGCCAGAGGAAGAACACCTTGTTACAGTTGCATTGCCTCACTTTTAGCATCATCCTGATCACTTTGCTCCCACGACGGCGCTAATCTGGTGAAGCCATGCATCTAGAAGTTAAGGTCGCCCTCAACTTCATCGTGTCCTACCTGTACAACAAGCTGCCTCGGCGTCGAGCTGACCTGTTTGGTGAGGAGCTGGAGAGGATACTGGTCTCTCGTTTTGAGGGTCACTGGTACCCCGAGGCCCCTCTCAGGGGTTCTGCCTTCCGCTGCATTCACCTGGGAGCGCCGAGGGACCCTGTGGTGGAGTTGGCCGCCAAGAGAAGTGGACTGGACACGGAAGAAGTGCGTGCAAATGTTCCTGCAGAGCTCAGTGTGTGGATTGACCCTTACGAGGTGTCCTACCAGATTGGAGAGAAGGGGGCAGTGAAGGTTCTCTACCTGGAGGACCCTCCAGGCCTCGGATGTGACAGTGAGAGGGCTGAGGGGGTGATCAGAGAGGGTAAAGGAGATGCAGAGGCGGAGGAGGCCAAGAGTCTGGGCTTCAACCCAGATGCTCAGGTGTTTGTGCCAGTTGGAAACCAGGCCTCCCCTGCCCTCATGCCGTCGCTCTCCAGCTCTCCTACACCTCTGTCTGCCCAGTCCTGCTCCGTGCTCTTTAGCTACCCCAGCTCCAGCACGCCCACCGACCCTGCTGCCCACTCCTCCAACACCTCGACCCCTTCTCCTCCCAGCGGCGGATTGCCCTACCTCTCCACTCAGCAGCCACCCTCTGCTCTTCCCGCCGCCCGTCCTCAGCCCATCACCTTCACCACCGCCAGTTTCGCCGCCACTAAATTCGGCTCGACCAAGATGAAGAAGTGCAGTGGGGCCGGGTCTGCAGCCAGCTCTGCAGTCGGCTTACCACCTGCCCAGAGGATGCTCTCCCACTCTCCTACCAGCATCTCGGCACCAGAGTTGCTCAAGCACAAGCCCCTGTCCCTGTCCTTGCACTCCCTCGGTGGTCCCATCGCCAGCCAGCTCTCTCCCAACGCCAAAGAGTTTGTCTACCCAGGATCCCCGGGCCCCCTTTACTTCGATGCTGACACCCAGCCCATGCAGCCTCATGCCAGCCCATTCCAACCCCCCCACACTGTTAACGCCCATCCATCCTTTGACCCCTTCTCCAGCCCTCCTCCTGCCCCAAGCGTGGGCATCATTGGCAGCAACGGAGGAATCCCCTACATGGAGAAGCCGCCGTTTGTTGAGGGTTTAGGAAGCTACAACCTGCAATATCCCAGCCAGTCCTTCCAGCCCGTTGTGCTGGCCAACTAAGCCTTCATTTGTAATGATAAGAATTGTAGTAGGAGGAAGTGGGTGGAGGACAATGATGCTCCAGATATTTTCGGTTTTTCTAACAAATTGTTCGCATACTAATACAAGTTAAGAATTAGTTTTACTACAAAGATTTAAAATACCATGTCCACTGAATACTTCATGTGATTTGTTTTGTTCCTCCATTGCCCCCCCCCCCCAACCCCACCCTGCCTGTCCATTGCTGTTTCTGATGTTCTGGTTGTTGGCTTTGATGATGGGGGAGGGAGGGAGGGAGGGAG